>DWTO01006454.1:0-10022 GCA_018244755.1 Jemadia pseudognetus | reverse complement strand
TTTTGTACGTCAAAATGAAACTACCACCGCTTCGGAAAATGCCTCGCTATGGAGAAGAAGCGGCGCAAGAAACTCCACAGGTGTGCTATTGCATCTTTTAAAATATGCACTTAAGTATAACTTAAAATATAAGCTACAAGCCTTACAAGGTGGGCAGGAAGCACCGGGTGGAAAATATCTCAATCTGTACAAACTTAACGTGCTTCTTGTGCGTTCGTGGCTCTCTTCTGCTGCTGCAATATATTGCATTATATAATTCAATGTGTACAAATTACCACAACTATTTCCTATAGAGTTAGGCAAAGGTTCCGCATGCTCCATATTCATTAAAGTCTTCAATTTTTTCATCTAATGAAGTAACTGTTAACCCGGCCTTCTTGAAGATGTCTCAGATTTCATCCAAGTATATACACCTGTATCTGGCTCTGCGAACTCTACCATTTACATTTAAATAATTACATCAAACTTATTACTTTTATAATGATGTCGGAAGCAAGTCCTTTGATAGATCCATAAATTTTAAACGTCCTCATAACGCAAAGTTAATTTCCGCTTGTTCTACCCACATCTTACGTCGCATCATGTATGTAGGTTAATTGCCCATGTAAAACGCTCAAAATGAAAGCAAGGAATATTTTATTATTGGTGATATAATCAGATTTCGTTACTAAAATGGCACGTGAGTTTTTATTTTTTAAATAATATAACGTAAGTATGTTGTCGAATTTCATTAGTGAGATATTCGTTTTTAACTACGAATAGCAAAGCAACACGGAACGCCAACAGCGAATGGTCACCGCATTCCAATAAAAACGAAAATCCTATTGAAAATTGATTACAAATATACGTAAACGTAAAACGTAACATCACGCCTGTTATCCCCGAAAAGGTAGGCAGAGGAGTGTAGTACACTCCCACGTTTCACGAGTTACGTTTACGTCCCACTATGGAATAGGTGGTGAGCCTATTGCCATGCACCGGGCACAAATGCAAACTCCGAGCCACTACTAGAAAATATAAATTAGAAAAATTCTATAGTGCCCGACCCGGGAATCAAACCCAGGATCTCCTGATCTTGAGTCGTACTTACAACCAACACGACCAACGAGGCAGTCATAATTACATATTACAAATATATTGCTAGCAACCTATATATAATTTTAACACTACTGCTGAACTTGAATGCAGATTTTAGTTCTTTAAACGTCAAAACATAAACATATTACGATCATCAATGTACAACTACGACGAATCTTTTCAGTAATATATGTCAATCGTAAATAACAACACAGAACATACGTAAATACTCTCATTTTCTATCTGTGTAGATTCTCGTAATAACTACGTACATGTACACATTAAAAGTTATATAAACTTGCGCAATGTTGTCAGTATATAACGCGATGTGAGTTTGTTGTTTCTACTCCCGAGTTGTTGTCTTGTAGAGTTACTTACAATTATCGCCCGCAGGTAGTTTCTTAGAGATTTGGTAAACATATGTATGTTAACGTATTTACATACATTAACATTATCATGTCGTTACACCAGGTTTCTCAACGGGTAGGCAGATAGCACTGAATGCCAAATATCCCTACCATCATTAACTTCTTTTTTTATACTTAATTTCAAACACTTTTGACTCCCCTACTAGCAAGTACGCGTTAATATGACAGAGAGAAACAAACAATGTTTCAAAGGGAGATCCGGCTCGCAACTAATGGTCCGATTTAAACGACGTTTACATTGGGTCCTTACTTTTTATGTGAAGTACATACAAACGGACAATTGGACAGATCAACGTTCTGAAAATAGGCCCTCTTTGCTACTAACATTTTCATCCAGCGAATAAATTTTGTGTATGCGACGTAGTTTTTAGACGACAGACCCGCGGCGCCACTCAGGCCATTGATACCTAAGGCTAATCTAAATTAGTATACTAGTATAAGAGTGGTCTTATAGCCACTAGTAGCCTAAGCTAAAAGCCGAACAATATGATTAGTAAGCAAATATTTAATAATTATTTTTAAATTACGAATTTTGTTAGCCTATTACGCGTTTCAAAATATATCTAGACTTAAAAAAATGAAAGTGATATTTCTTTCAATTTCTTTTGTACCAGGGGAACAAATCCTTTTGTGTTATTAAGACGTTTAAAAATGCAAAAAAATATTATAATGGCCCCCACATTATTTTACAACAATAGGAAACGAGGACAGGCATTTACGAAGCTTCTAGAAACATCTCTTTACTTCCATCAATTACCGGATTATGAGAAAGGAACAAAGTTTTCTTTTTATGGTCGTAGACCTGTTTCTGTTGTCAGGGATAAGGGCGTCACACACGGAGCTATAATATATTATTATACTGTTCTACATATTATATTCATGTAACGCAGACGGTATTTTGTTATAAATATATATGTATATCTTTGTGGTGATGGTAACTGGTGAAACGTGGGAATGTACTACACTCCTCTGCCTACCACTTCGGGGATGACAGGCGTGATGTTACGTTTTTATATCTTTGTGGTCATAATGTGCGTAATAGAATGTCTTGCTATATCTGTTCACATATTATTATATGGACAACGACAAAGAGATATACATTATAGGTACGTATGTTGTTTGTCTAGCGATACTACAGAAAATAATTATAATATTTCATAATATCTATGGCTTGCTTTTATTTATAGCTCAAGCTATGACGACCTTTATGCTTAGCTAACTGTGAACAGGAAAATTATGTGCAAGTTAAGTTTTAACAACAGCTTCATACAAAAGATTTTTTTTGAATGAGAAATAATTATATTTCTCATTACCTTGCAACATTCTGGAAGCTTCCATTACCCTTACTTTGTTATGGGGCATCTTATTTGAGTAGAGAATATAAAAGAGTTTAAATTGATAGTAAGCAGTGAGCTATCGCCTTCAAAATGCACTATAACTGTGTTAAAGATCTTACTTCCGAGCTTTATAAAATAATAACGCACTTTATTTAAGTAGCCGTTGTATCCGAGACGTTGCCTTAATTATTAGATAACTGTTACAAAACATCTTTCTAAACATGTTCGCCGTAAATCCATTAGCGAAATATTGGAGTAGATTATTAGTGTTAGTGGGAGAACTGCCTTGAAACGGCAGTAGCATAAACAAATCATGATTTATGCCCAGCGAGGCATAGGAGTTATATCTTGTACTTCATTTATTATCATTTCACTGTACAAATTTATTGAAAAATACACAGGCTTAAGGTGAAATCATATTATATTGGAATAAATCCTGGGTGTTAATACTGAATGGTACGGCTAAATGCCCTAGCCGGTTACAGGTAGCAGCTTAGGCGGGAGAAGTTGTGCTCTGCGATGCTCAATCCGCAAGCCCAGCGTTGGGATTATCGACACAGACCCCTTCAGGGGAGGTCCATGTCCAACAGTGGACTTAGGCTAATGATGATTAATACTATCACTTTTATAATTGTTAAAAAAGTTTCCGCTTCTATTGCGTATCCTCCCACGTTCACCAGTTTCTTCATACACATAATGTAACATTCTTATATTCTTTCTCCATCCCGTCCACAACATGCATGCATGCTAAGCACAACATGCTAGATAGGTATGCGCGTGACTACTGTTTTCTAGTTCGTATACAACCAAGAATGCTTTAATGCTCTTATCGTAATAGTATGTACCACGCGCAAATACTGTAAATATCGCCTCTTAACGATTACCACCGTTCAAGTTGACGTATTCAGAGTCTAATTATTATTTGTCATGTGTATTAGAGGTCGAGTAAGAATTGGTACTTTTAAAGTGTTGGACAGTATTAGTGTATGTTAATGACACTTTTATTAAAATCAAACTAAGCTTGTCTATAAAACTAGTGCTTCCAATTACTTATTAATGTTAAGATTACTTTATTAATAATATATACATATAGTTGAATGTAAATTGTGCTATAAAGATCAAAATAATTTGTGTAATTATTTGTAAATCTGAACGTACTATCACGCCAGTAATCCCCGAAAAGGTAGGAAGAGGAGTACAGTACACTCAAAAGTTTTATAATTTATGGTTTACGTGGGAGACTCTATTGCTATGCAACGGACACAAATGCAGACTCCAAGTTACTACAATATATTTTAACTAGAAATTGTAAGTTAGCAAAATCCAGCTACTCGATGTTAAATAGTTTAAATTTTTCGGACATTAATTAAAATTTAAAATTAAAAAAAAAAGTAACTTCACGCCTGTAGTCCCCGTAGAGGTAGGCAGAGGAATGCAGAACACTCCCACGTTTCACCAGTAAAATCATTTTCATCATATTCCGTAATGACATTGTTACCGTATACTGAAAATCCTGTCAAGGCTTATAAATATACCAAACTATCAGACTCCCTTGACACTAGGCACCGTTAACGGTAAATATGCTATCGCTTACAATCACGTGAGCCGCCCGTCACTCGAACTAAATCTTGTAAATGTGTTGGTGAAAAAATTTGTTGAATACACCTACACATAGATAGGAAGAACTGAACACAATCTCATTTGTCACACACACGCACAAACAGACGGTTACGTGTTCGAGTGTTGGTGTCATCTGCCTAGTTGACTTTGATATTTACTTTATTTTTACAGGGATCTCAGATGTCTTAGGAATACGATACACACGAACCTTATGTCAACTTACATACTGTCAGCCTGCAGTTGGATGTTAAATTTAGCTTTACAGGTGAGTACACTTTTACATCGTAGCAATATAACAAACTCTACGTGTAAAATATCAAGTGAGCATACAATTTTACACGTGACGGGAATTTAGTTGATAAAGAACGTTGATGATGCGTGTAGAATATGATTTCGTATAGATTTAATCCGTGCCGAGGCAGAGTAAAAATACATTCTCCAACCCTGTGCCGAGATACAGGTGTTTTAAGAGGCGACTAAATCCGGATCTGACAGATCGCGGTATGATGTGTTCTGCCTAGGTTCACGCCTTGGCCACCTGTTGGCAGCAGCGTAGGTGGTGTGAGATATTCCCAAGCGTGCCCAGCATAGGGATTGTGGGCATTGCCCCTGAGGAGAGGTTTATGTCCAGCAGTGGTCTGCCAAAGGCTGATGATGATATTCGATGTGTTTTATATACAGATAAACATGTATTCAGTTAGTAAAATAATTTATGAATAAGAGTATAATTTTGAGGTAAAATTTGAATCTCTTTGGTATCAAGTTGTAGGTGTTCTAGTTAAGTCTTAATATACTATATAAAGTCTTAACATACTAATTTAATGGATATATGTAACATGATTTTTTATTTTTGAAAATATTTATTAATACTGTTGAGGTATTTATAAAGATGATTAAATAGATATCGTCCTGAAATGCTAGTGTTACCAAGAATAATAAATGATACAAATTGCTAACATCTAAGTCAAGATTATTTAATCAAAAATATAATATTGTCATGCATCTGATTATGTAAAAACAGCTTCATAATATAGACAATATGTTACGAAATGTTTTATGTAATTTCGCTTGTTGACGCATCATGTCTTGTGTCCGGTGAGGTAAATATTAATTGTTAGATAATTTTTAGACGTAAAGTGTCTGAGTTGGATTTAATATGGCAAGGTCAGGAAACGTGTAAAACAGATCACCGTTTTGGTAGCGTAAAGCATTATTTTGCACAGTTGGCGTACTAGTAAGGGCTCTCAAGTTCTTTATGACAAATCTGTAACATATAGGTAAATGCACAGTTCTATAATAATACACAATATTATTAGCTTAAAAGAACAGGTGATCTAAATGTACGAGTAAAAACATTATTTTTATAATCTGAGTAATTGAAATTTTAAAAAATATGGAAAGTTAGAATAGTTAGCATTATTATATTATGCATCCGGAATAACATTTTGAGCTACATAATAAATAATAACCAACAGTTATATTAAACCATAAATTTGATAGAAAATAACAGTGAAAAAAAATGAAAGATCCCAATAGAAATCTTGCAAACTGTAATATATATGACGCAAATTTTAAATCATATACTGAATAATATTAAATAGCTAAATATTTATCAATACTTAAACATAGTTAACTACTTGTATGAGAAATAATTATTACACATGTACAAAATGCACTAAGTTATATTTCGCCATAATTAAAGCACCACGAAGCCTAACAAAACGGACCGAGAACAACGGAATACGAAGTGGGTCGCTCGTTTGTAGTTTAACCGCCTTTCAGAGGATATTTCGGCGGCGTTCATAATTTAAAATATCTAACCTCGACGGGGCACAAAATTTAATCACCCGTTAAAACATGTAAAAAGTCGTTTATTTAAAACTTTTCGTACACCGTTGCCCTAACACCGGTTATAAATGTTAATCGGGCGGTCGTCTACGCTACGCGGGAATCTCAATTTGAACCTTGGTTACAGTAATTTTACATAAGTTTAAAATATTGTTTTAATATTTATAAGAACAGAGCCCATGAGTACATTTTTGTTTAACTTTATTCTTGAATTACGTTACTGTCAATGCTGTTGCTATAACCTCCAGTCGGGCGGTCAACTCAACATAAACGACCCTCGTTTAACCGATGATTAGGTACATTAATTTAAACGAGCCTCTATGCATTTATTAATATTATTTAAGGCAATGGTTATTTGTCCTTTTACGGTTATCTTAACTTAGAATTTAATAGTTATTTTCATAGAAATTATTCTTACATATCTTTTGGTTTTTTTTCATTATGGCGTGTTCTACGTTCACTATAATAATAAAATTTCATTCATTATGTTCAATGTTTGCGAGAAGGCCATACCTTTCGCTACTTCTACTAATACCGGAGAAAGTTTATAATCATAATCAGCCTATTTCCGTCCACTGCTGGACATAGCCCGCTCTATTAGCACGCCACTAAGCTCGACCTTCCGCTCTTCGCATCCAACCGCTGCCAGCCACTTTGCGTATGTCGTTACTCCAGCTAGCCGGAAGGCGCACACGTTTTCATATCGAACGCAAAGTAACGCAGCTGAAGATAATGCATTAATATTATTTTTTGTTGTCTAGAACTGGTCAGACGAAGCGCAGCAAGACCAGACCTCATGCATGATTCTCGTCATATGCATGCATTACTTCTACCTCACCAATTTCTTCTGGATGCTAGTTGAAGGTAAAGTGTTATATTCTAAACTATAAGATTAAGTAAAAAAATACACATATACACATAAAAACGTAACATATAAAACTATTATAATTATATATTTATTATATAGGTATACCTATATGTAGTTCATCAACAGTCTGGTTACCATAACCCAAGTTCTCTTGATACTTAGTTTGGGATCAGATGGCCATGTGTGATGTCCCAACATACTATTTTCATATCAGTTTTACAAATGGACAAAACATATTTTTTAATTATTTGCCTGGTTAACAGACGGACCAACTGATGTTAAGTGGTCACCGTCACCTATAAAGTGTGTCAAGGAGTGGCCAATGCTTTGCTGGCTTTGAAAGAACGCTCACTTCGCGCCTTTGTTGAAGAGCCTAATTTGCAGTACTCTGAGAAAACACCAGTACGCAGGTCATTCCATAATTTACGTTCATGATTATTATTTAATTTTGTTTAAATATATAAAAGAAAATGAGAACAGACAGAAATAAATCTATTCTGTTGGACATAACATCACACCTGTATTTCACGCAAATGAGTGTATTACGCCCACGTTTGACCTATTGTGCCCACGGAATATGTAGGTGCTATTTTCTTAGTGTTGAAGAAAATAGTCATTTTAAGAAAATAGTCATGTTATGTTATGTGAACCCAAATAAATCTCTGTACACTTAAGCGTCTTGATCCCGATTGTGAATTGAAATGTAATCCACTTAAGCACGATACCATTCGCATCTTATGAGCATGTACGAAGTCTGAGAAGAAATCATTTTTATGAAATTATTATATCAAAGAATGTGTTGTACGTGATGTTTTGCTGCTTTTATATCACACTTAAATGTTCCGTACAATTTATTTCATACTGTAAATATTGTTGATATTTTTGTCAATTATTATACGAGTGTAATAGACCGGCGTTCGGTCGTAATCCCGACTGGTGAAAAGGGCAGATGCGTCCTAGAATGGACCACGGATGTGTACAAAAAACCTATTCATCCTTACAGAGTTCTTGGTTATATAGGTCGGAGAAAAATTTTGTGCTTAAAATGTAAATTATTGTAAAATTAATTATAAATTACAATAGATTTAAACACACAATACAACAAAAGCTGCGGGAAAGCTATTGAAACGTCAAATTACGAAGATATGTTAATTGTTCTATGTAGAAGGCGGACAAGCATTGTGCCTACTAAACTCTTATTAAAGTGACTACTTACTTACATAATTAATATATATAATTAAGCAGCTTTTGTGAGGGAAGCTTTATTAAATATATATTAACACTTTTGTTTCTATTAGATCTCAATTATAGTAAAATGCTTTTAAACACGGCAATTAGTTTACAATTACTGTAACCAGTTTTCAGTCATAGTAATTACTTTTCAATTACACTAATTACTTTACCAATGTTGCGAATAGTTTTCCATTCAATATAAAATTTGAATATGTGAACTACAGTGGTGAATTTTAGTATTGTGTGGTATTTAGTATTGTCAAGTATTCGGATAGTGCATACACAGCTCAATACCACACTATTGTAGCGACTAATTCATCTTACTTAACAAACTCCTAAATTAAGTTAACCTTGATAACGCTAATATTATCGTATTCTTTTGTCTAAGAGTTATTTATTTTACTGGTAAATTTAATGGCTGCCTATTTAATAATAAGTCCTTAACCAGTGACGTATACATCTCTGGTTACGGACAGAATATATTTTATAAAGACAGAATATATTCTATAAAGTATTCTGGCTGCCTCGCTAGTCGAGGGGTTGCAAGACCAACTGTCAACCGAGAAATCCTGAGTTCGAACCCCGGGCTAGGTTATATTGGATTTTTCAAACATAAATTATTTCGTCGTAACTTCTATTAATGACTCGAAGTCTCGATTAGTGCCCGTTGTAAGTCAATAAGCTCACCGCCTATTCCATAATGGTACGCAAGCATAACTGGTGAAATATGGGAGTGTACTACTCCACTGCCTACATTTTCGGTGATTACAGGCGTGGTGTTACGTAACTTATATACATGTATATTTTTCAGGTCTATATCTCTATATGTTAGTTGTGGAAACGTTCACCGCGGAGAACATAAAATTGAAAGTGTACACAACGATAGGCTGGGGTGAGTTTCAGCATTTATTAATATCAATAGCTGCTACTTTATGATGAAGGCGTCATCACCAAATATCGTCATCATCCACTATCTCTAAGTCCACTGCACGACATAGGCCTCCGCTGACAGGATTTTTCCGATAATCTCCACGTGGAACTTGCGCGTTGGAGATCGCAGAGCATGGCCAAGCATTCTACTAGCAAACTATTATCAGCATTTAAAATAAAAGATAAGCTAATTTTTTTTCTTCAAAATAACCAATACACAATATATACTTAGTAACCTTTCATCCCTTGCCAATAATTTTCCCCATATCAGACGCATATTAGCTGACTTATTTATTATAATAAGCAACATTAAAGGTATTTGTATTCATGAGAGAAAATTCTTACGTTTCAAAGCCAAGAAACGACCGAACGTTACCGCGAGCTTACAAGCTTCTAACCAAACAGAATACATAATTGAGATGTTTTGAGATTTTCTCTACTATAAAACTCTACTTGAACCTTAATAACATCACTATGCCATAGTATCTGAATGTTAGTTTCTTAACAAGAAATTTTTCATTGTTAACATATCGAGTCAAAAGTCTGCCAAAATGTCGCGCGTAGATGAATAGAGTGATGAACGCAAAAGAATTACGTCAATTTTTTAAGGTTAGAGATTTTTGGCACTCGGTGCTCTCTGCTACCCGGCAAAGGATTAGCGTGATGATATAATGATAACAT
>DWTO01006453.1:0-10024 GCA_018244755.1 Jemadia pseudognetus | reverse complement strand
CATTTTCACTATTCTCCAAGGGTCGACTGGTGGAGAATGCCACTGGGCATTAAGTCCGCCCTTTGTATTGCCTATTAATGGTGTAGAATAAAGAACAAAAAGAAAATATGAATGCTACTTATATCTATATAATAGAGTCAGTACTTCAGGCAGGTCAGCTGCACACAAGCTGTCAGCATAACAATTAGCGGCCCTAAGTGAAAAGTAGTGACGCGGTTGAAAGGACTGCAATACGATCGTAGCGTTTATTGAAGAATTATCATTTTAACAAAGTCTTTGCTTCTATTAATATCGATCGCCATTATTTTAATATTAAAAAACAAACCTAACATCACGCCTGTAATCCCCGAAGAGGTAGACAACGGAATGTAGAACACACCCACACTTAATATTAAAAACAATTTTAAACTAGTTAATTTATTTTTCATTTATCTTTTTATAAAGAGAAAGTAGACTATATAAGTCGATTACACTTTTCTGACTTATTCTTCAACGTAGTTTAACTGCCTTTAGAAGCCGCCCGTGATTCTCAGGTAAAACAAGATAACCGTAATATTTAATGAATCCTTCACTAATCCGTACAGTTAATTCTTTTCTAAGGCATTTTCTTCATTAGAATAAGAAAGTTAACATAAGCCATCACATTAGACATAACTCTTAATTATTTTAAAGATTACAAATTAAAAACATTTTCAAGATCGTTAGTTGTAGATCTTATTCAGTCTAATAACCATTCGTTAATTACGAAGTATTCAGCAGTAGTGATACAAAACCGTTTATTTACTTTAGTCTTGTAAATTATTTCCAATTGATGAATCAGAGCCGCGGCTCAATTTCACCTTGTTCTTAATTAAGTGTTTACATTGGGTTGTGAACTTTCCACAACCCTCCGTTTACTCTATTGTTTTTAAATTTACAATCCCTCCCAGGGTGGGAATTGTTGATATTTTAATAAAGGAACATTTAATCGATTGCAATCAATGAAATATTGTAGCATTGCAGGTTTTATATCAGATATATCAATAACTGTAAAAATTAACAACATTCCAAGTTTCTGTTATGTGCTGTAACTTCTATTACAATTGTATTGTGTTGTAAATATTGTCACATTATGGTGTGAAGGACTTCCTTATTAATTAGGCTGCCAAGCCTCTAAGGTTCTTATGAAGTATCATTGCAGGTAAAACCCGAGTTTGTGGCTTTGTGAATTAGAAAATCTTGTTGCACCAGCAGCTTAGAGTTGCTATTAATGAGGTAGTCAGGTAGCTTTGTGGCAATGTGTGACGATTGATCATCAAGATGGGCAACGCGTTAGTCATGTTTAATGATGATGCAAGACTAGTCTCTCGCGGTGGTGAATGCACAGCGTCATAGCCAAACTTTATAAAGCCAGCCAGTCGGACTAAAGGGTGAAAGTCAGTGAAAGAATTGCTGTAGTCGACATGATGTATGAAATAAAGACAAAGTGTTCTGTTAATATGTTAACCATACATAGGTTTTATAAATTTTCAAGGAGGATACGCGATATAAATGTATGAATTTGTACGAATGCAGAATAACGTTACATTTAACGAGATAATTCTAAAGTTAAGTGCAGCTTTCCTTCAAATCTGTTCTCAACACCGATTATGCGTTAATGATTAGCCGCAAATACCTACTGAAAATGAAAAAGTTAATAGAAAAGCGTCTTATGATTAAGAATTTCCTTCGAATCGTTATCTTTGTATTTTTTACAAAGTACAAACCAATTTAACAGAAATAACAACAGGTAACAGCAGATTGATATATTGTTATTGTTTATAGTTATTGTTACAGGTTATATAAAATGAAATATTTCTTACAATAATAAAACATTTATGCCATGCCGGAACGATAGCCTATCACATAATAAAAAATCAAAGTGTGTCTTTTCTTTGCTAAATAAGCTAAATAACCTTTTAGTTGAGATAACGACTTTTCTCTTTATTAGATACGAGCAGCAACGTAATGGGTATCTTGGGTAGTGCAGCTGTAAAAAGGTGATTTGTGCGAACATTCTAGATCAAAGTAATTGCTTTAACGGATTAGCAAATAATATTCAATATTACAATTTCCTCTCTTGATAGTTAATTTTGTTTTTATGATTCACTTGATTGCTTTCGCATAAGGCTTACAGCGCGTACGTTGCTTTTATAAGAAGTTTATTACGAGTTACAGAGAAGTATTGTAGCGATTATAAAGTTCCCACACTGCTGATATAGTAGCAAAATATAATGTATTTTTTTATTTTGATAGTAATAAAATTTAGCCAGAAATATTCAATTTGGAATATGTATTTTATTTTCATTGTAATAAAAGAATGAAACCTAACAAAAACTGTATAAGATAATACCTACTATAGATTATACCTGCTGTATACGAGTATACAACTGTCTCGTTGGACAAGTGGATGCAAGTTCGAATGCTGACCGAGAGTTGCTGGGTTCGATCCTTGGCACGGGTAGTATCGGGTCTTTATAAACTGAAATTATTAGTAGTAGCTCTGAGTCTACATTTGTGCATAGCAATAGGCTGTATAGCAATAGGCTTAACCCTATTCCCTAGAACGGATAACGTAACTAACAAAACGTGGGAGTGTACTCCACTGCTCTGTCTGACGCTTCGGGGATTACAGGCGTTATGTGACTTTCTATACAGTTATATGTTTCTAATCACAGTGCCCGCTTGAAAATTCAATGGATGACAAAGTTAACCCTTTTTTGTGGCTGTGGGTAATTTACTAATTAGAAGAAGCGCACGCCAAGACCGCCACATCGTTTATCTTTAACGATAACGTTTATTGCCTTTAATGAAACGGAAGCCCTTTGTAAAGATGTTCTCTTATAATAATTTATTGACCTCTTATATTCGCTTGCCAACTATTCCATTGTGGGACGTGTAACGTAATTAATAAAACGTGGGATTGTGCTACACTCTGGCTATCCCTTTAGGACAAATACAGAGACGATGTTATATTATTAAGATTGTTTTTGAGACTTAAAACACACTTCTTTGCTATGCAGTTTCAATACTAATAATGATTCAAGGTGGTTCTTATGTTGTACGATGTCTTTTGTTTACATTGTTTTACAAACAAATTAGTGATAAAATAGGAGTTAAACGACGAAAATAATTATATTCATTTTAATTTAAATATAGCAGATACATTATAGCGACAATGTTATGTCGTTACCTATACTCATGAAAGGTGACACTTTGAAAGCGGACGCACATTTAATATTCGCAGGGTCCCCCAAGTATCAGATTATGTAACATTATTATTGTTGGTGGTTTTATTAGTAAATGTGCGGTCCGTGGGTGAAGATGGTCATGGCACATCTAGGTCAAGGATTCGTGGGCGTCACCCGGCGCGGCCCTGACTTCTGTACTCACCTGTCACCTATACCAGTGATACACATATATACGCCTACATTCAATGTTTCACCATCGCTAGCGCAGATTACTCCCATTTTTAATTCGAGAACACTAAAGCGAATGTTAACATTTCTTAATACCGGTCATCTGAATCTCTGAAACCGCGACTAAGTAAATTTCAGTTTCACAGTCGTGGTTATGTACGAAAAATTATAGATTATGTTAAGTGACAGGTAGGTACTTGAGGTATTATGAAGGAGTACCTACTATTGTCGCTATCAATAATCGCTTCCATAGTTAATTATTTGTACTGGAATCTAACTGAACTTAACCTATAATTAATTAGCATTCCATCTAGCTAGATTGCCTTCGACAAGGTTCTTTATTAGTCGACCGTAAACTATAACACTGGCCTGTGTTCGCGTATCTAACCCATTTTCCACAATATGTTAAGTAGTTCAGTCAATTTAATTTATTATGTATCCGTAACTACAGTATTATATACGTATATACTATGTAATACCTACTAGCTTATACTCGCGTGTCTGTTTTCGTAGAATTAAAAAGGGAAATTAGAATATTTATTTAAAATCATATTTATTCATTTTTATAGTCGTATAATGAGAAAGGAAGTAGGTATATGGTAACCTAAAGTGTTAAACGTTCAAAGCGTCTCATATGATTTTTTTTACAATTCAGTTTAAATATCTATCTACAGTTTAACACGAAATCCTACACATAGATAAAACCACCTTCGCATTTATAAGTACTAATAAGAACGTGTAGTATGTCTCTGTGTGTGTAATAGTGTTAAAGATTAAATTTAGTAGCAATACGTACGACTACTGCTGTGAGTTTCGGTACGTGAATTAATCATTTATTTACGGATTCTCTGTTAGACCTACCAGTTCTAGATTATTTCAGTATAAAAGAAATATCAATTCAATTGTTTGTGTTTGTGGTATATTGGGCCTGAGTTTAATGTTTTTCTTACATTAAGTCCGATAAATCTCAGAAAATGAGGAGTAATGGCTGAAACATTACGAGTATTTACAGTATATACTGAAACTAAAATAGGAACAAAGATAATCTGCAACTTTTATTCGGAAAATGTAATTGCTAAGTAATATACCCGTAAGGAACATATTAAAAAATGATTTCGCAATTGTTTCCTATTTTACAATTTGGTATAATAACAATTAATTGTCGTGGTCAATTTATAGGACACATTTTAGGGTAGAACTACTTACCGCATAAGGGAAGATAAGATTGGATCGTGAACTTAATCTTGAACAGACGTTCATTAGATACTGTCCAGAGTTTCCTTTGGAATGATTTTTCGTAATCGCGCCCAAGTCACCAGACGATAGCCTTAAATATTTTCGTTCTGATGGCAGAACGCTAACAGTGGAACAGTGAAAAAGATATTGATGGTGAAGTATTATTGTCATTAGCATTGAATAAAACAAGAATGATATGTACCAGAATAATTTTATACCTAAGTTTATAATTCGTATCTTTTAAGTGTTACCTTAAAGATGATTCAGTCAATTATGGATCTGGTCATTATGGATAACTAGAAACTGTTCTATAGTACCCTTAATCGTGGTATAGATTTGACACTGAATTAGGAATATCCGATATCTGATTCAGGTATCAGGCAGGAGAATACGGGTATATTTGGAAATGCTTTATATACCTGTAATAATTTTTGGATATACACAAATTTACTTAGCAAAGTTCAAGATTTTCAAAAAATTTCAAAAAGAGAACAAATAAATAAACCAACAGAACTTATCTGTTTACAATTTTTTTTACAAAGAGAGCGATCGAATTGCATCTACAACAAAAAACACTCAAAGGCATGTTCTGAAACAATATTACGTTGCTTTTAATGATTTTTTTTGAGATATCTACTTCGCTCGAAACGAAGCCTATAATTGTCAAATCAATTTATATCTCGTAACTCATTGCCGTAAATCAACATTAGTGTACATATTAGGTGTACGTGCTTACATATCACCTTTTACGGAACATATATACTTCTGGTTGTAACTGTATGACTCATTTGAAGTTGCGCATACATTCATTAACTTAAAATTGTAAAAGGAGGCGAGTGTGAACAAAGTGGAATAAAATAAAACGGCGAAATAGAGGATGGCGATGGTGATGACCCTATAGAAAGTAATATTGTCTTTGAAAAACCTACGTAATATGTTTTCAAGTCGAGAATCATAAACGACTCGATGTATGTATCGTAAGATTGCAAGCAATGGGTCATATTATTGAAGTTTTTAAAATTTTTTGCAGACAGTTGACCATTTCGTAACATTAGAAAGAACAGCAGTCCATGCCAATAAACATTGTACATCTATTTGAGGATATTAAAATTATCATTCAAATATATACATAAGACTAGATTACATGCAAGTCTAGGTTAAGAAGTAGATGGAGTTATTTATGACATATCCAAATAATGAAAGCCATTAAAAAATTTTGTTACAGTAATAATGCACAATGTTTTTCTTTAAGCATACCAACTTGCTGTAGTACACATCTGAGATACAGATGGTAACAGAGTTGGTTGTAAAGTGTAAGCACGCAGCATAATCACGCATAATGGCAGAATCATTTGAAACAGCTTGTAAATACTCAGACCGAGTTGATACCAACTCTTTGACAGAGCACTAAATGGAAAAATAAAAATGTATATTTTACATCAAAATTCTGTAAACGTAAGCACATTAAAAATATCTAATACATTATTAATGAGGTGAAGTATAAAAATGTTCACAAATCTACTGTTTTGTTGCAGCACGAAACCAGTCACAATATTTCATGCAGCAATCGAAATGAATTTGTACGTTTTAACTCGTTCGCACGCAGTACACATATTTACTGCTCTTACCATACAACATCACCAGACTTAATACATCTCCCTGCAGCACACCATAATTAGATACGTGTGTGCACATCCTGGCACTTAATTACGTTAGCTCGTACTTTACTCTCGGCGATATAATGAAATCAAGTTACACGGAGGCTTCTTTAGCAAACAACGGTTAAATCGATATTACTTATGTCAACGCCTTCAAATATATGAGCCTGTTGAATGGTAGTCCCTGTGAAAGTTTCAATTTTTGTTTTTTTAACAAGTTTCTAAAAAAAAAATCGCATTTATTTTTATGCAACTGGTCTGTTTTATACCAAAGTTCTCATAGCGACATAAAGCTGTACTTTGTAAAGACATTAATTCTAAGGAACTTTTGGCTATAAAATGACCCTGAACCGTACATTAAATTACATGAATAATGTTTATTATAGATCCGTATAACAATGACTTGAAAACCTACAAAGCTTTCTTTGCTTTCGTCAGTAGTTTAATATCAATTAAACGGAATCGAATAAATGAGAGTTAACAAAAGAAATCCATATAAAGTAACTCGGGACAAATAATCGAGAACTGGTATTTTCATTGACTTGTAGACTCACATTTTCTAAGATACAATGTAGCAACTTTTGTATAACTTGAATTGCCGGGCTGTACGTATTGTAAAGCGTTTTCAACTTCATAATTAAGTAACAGAATAATCTTCTTAAACAGAAGAGAATCGCAAAGCGATGTCGTTACTATGTACTGCAAGTCTTAACTTTATGCAAATTTGTGTTCTTCTGCCAACTCGGTAAACTACAGTTTAAAGCGTAACTGCTATTTGGAGTGTTGTTTCCGTTTAGTGAAACTGCAAGGGAATTAAAAGTACTGCTCTGTACTCGAACGTGTGCACGTGGTTTCACAGTTTGCTAAATTAGCCTAATTGCAGTAATGATTCAACTACCATTCATTCCAGCGGCCGCTGCCCACATTACGTCATAAGACAACTGCTTGGAAATTTTCAACGAACTGTTACGAAACACGAATATGAACGGCTTCGGAAAGAAAATATATTATAATGCTAATTGCTTTTAACGTAAAACATGTATCTTTAACGTTGACCGTGCCATTATTGTTTGCGGTTGTAAATGCAATTTCCAGACACCCACCATTAAATCGGTAATCTGTCTTTGTAAGATTTGGGTGTCTCGTTCGGATTACCTTAAATTGCTCAGAGATATTTAGGTGGCATTATCCCTACGTGAGTTCGCTCAAATAATAAATCATGTATTTAGTATTGTAGAATGTTTGAGTGAATCATTCGTTGATTATTATCATTTAAATCCGTGACATAGCATCTTATGTATAAATATATGGGATCTCATGTCCATAGCTAACGACATTTAATGTAAGAAAAGATATAACGTAAGAAAAATTTACAACGATATGATTAATGTACGATCTGTTTGATTAATGCGAAGTTAATTCTATCCGTCCAATTATTGTCAATAGTCTTTGAAATAACAAGTCTTGCTAGCCGTTTAATGGGGAAGTACTTTGTAATGCTAACGATTTGTGTGTGTCGAAGTGATTATTATGAAATAGGTATTACTGCTAAAATATTGGCAATATGTTATTTATATTAAAAAACAACAAAGCTTTTACAATACTTTTTCAGTTCGGAAATTGTATTAGTAAATGTAGCTTCGTGAAACATTCCAATTTAGTGCACAGGATTAGAAATGGGACGCTCATAAATATATTCGATGTGTAGTGCGTTATGCGGAGAGACATTGCTCAGTGGTAGAACATAAAAACGCTATTTATGGGGTCCACCACGGGGCACACATAAACCTATTATCCATTCGAATAACTATTCCAACAGCGGCATATTACAACATACTATAAAATTGCCCATTTCCCCCTTTTTTCCTGTTTGATGAAAGGCCACACTCCAATAAACGCACAGAGAAGTTATACAATATATACATAGAATAGGAGCAAAACGTCCGATTGTGTGTGACGGCGGGCGCGGCTCGTTCACACAGAGCACAGGATCTGGGCTCTATTTGCTGCGCCTGCGCAGCCATTGGTGTGTGTCACCGCTCCCAACTTGTAAATCACGTGCCAGTTTCGGGATGTTATTCAAACGTGTATCGAATGTATGATTTGGAACACAAAAATACGAGTACATACGTATTTGAAACGAATTCGTTTTCATACTCGTAAGTGAGGAAATTTTTGTTCTACGTACATAAATTACGTGGTAAAATAAGTTAATATAGAAATAGAACGCCGGATGTGTAAAGATATTTGGCATTTCGTACCATCTGCCTACTCCGTAAGGGTTCCAGCGAATCATATACAATTTTCTGTATAGTCAGTGTATATCAGTTACGATCAGTTTATGTCTACTGATTATTCAATTTTTCTAAGCTTAGGCAAAAGAACTAAAATCCAAATAATAATGTCTCGTTTATTATTAGGTACATCCACGGCAGACGATAAATTATCAAGTGCCATCCATCACTTCATAATTTATCGTCCTTACCGAACCAAAAGGTACTTTGCGAAGTATCATAAGCGTAATAGACTCATTCTCGCTATGTAGTTCAATCGACTAAGTTGAGTTCGCGCACTCTTAAATATAAAAGGTCGTTGAAAGCAAAGGGCAACAACCTTCCTTTTAGGTTCACAAAAATATTGCAGAATTGATGAAAAGTCTAAGATTAAAATTTATATATCAGTTTGATTGTCGTAGTTTCCAATAACAATTTTTATATACGAGTACATCGATACATTACCAAGTAGGTACACTATATTACCAGTTTTATGAACACGATTGTTACACATCAATACATAAAATAAAATTTCTGTTTATGTAGTACTAATGTCCGCTATTAAAATAGTAAACGTAGAATAACAATAAAAAGAAATAATAAAACATTGGCAGTGTATTCAATTTCAAAGGCCATGACGTATTGATTTTTCGTAAATGTGTAATTAAAGAAACGATTGCTATCATCCATCAGGCAATGTACTGAACTCTTCTGCCTACCTCTTCGGACACTACAGCCGTGATGTTACTTATTACTATTATCGAAATAAGGTTCGCACAATGTATATCTTAATATACATCACGTTAGCAAAGGCACGATCGGCGGGTAACACTAAAATATGCATAAATGCACTTAGTCATTTCAGCGCTCAACAGACGTAAACGTATTTATTTCTGTCACTGACTTTGGGCCAATTCGATTTCATGGACCAGCCGGTGCCAAAGCCAACTGGCAAGCCACCTTACCCGAATACAATTTTACTTTAACTGAAACTACTCGGCTATTACATACATACGGTGTGACGCGAACAATTTATACGCCAAAGCATACTCACTCTCCAATGCAAATATTCATATCTCGTGTGTACATTGTTAATACGAAATTCGAATGTCTTCGTATCATTTAAATTTTATAAATGTATTCTACATTTAAAATATTATGCTTGTCAAGGTTAGCGTCTATATTACATGTGAGTAATAATTTAAAAGTATTCGTACAAATTAACGATTAATCGGTGACATGAGGAACAGAAGATTTGATAATTTGAAGACAGTATTCAAATATTGCTTAATAAAACTATTTCTTATTCCATGCTGTACGAATGTACGTACAATTCTTAGTGTAATACATACATACATACATATCATCACGCCAGGTCCCTTGCGGGGTAGGCAGAGAGCACCGAGTGCCAAATAGCTCT
>DWTO01006452.1:0-10025 GCA_018244755.1 Jemadia pseudognetus | reverse complement strand
TGGAATTTAGATTTTATCATTACGTCACATATGCTGTAGCGAATGGATTGAAAAAAATTTATTTATAATCTAACGTCTTATATGAAACCGTGAAATTGAAAACGTGACATGTGATGAGGTGGCAATGTTCATATACATGTAGGCGTCCGTCAGATTGAATGTCGCTGTTACCTTCGGACACAATTTGCAACACATAACAATATATTTGAGCATATGTAGCTAAACGTATACTCTTCACATCCTTCTAAGTACGGGGACGTTCATCAGTCAAGTCATTAAGGAAGATTAAGTTATTAATTCCATCCTGATGAAAACCCTGACGTGGCGTATTAGATTTCTACTTGACGAAGTATGAAATTTTAAAATTAAAGTCTCCTATCGCTGCAGGCAAGGAAGTGAACGTCTGCGCCACACGGACGAGGCGGGACAAGATGGGACGGGATGAGACGGGACGTCTAGCAGCCCGCGGCGGATATTCGATCTATTTACCTGTCTCAAAACTTTCTCTCAGGTTACTGTTCACGAGACCGAACTCGGGATGACGCTAGACTAAAATTTAAATGACGTCATTGCAGACTAATTGACTCATTAACCCACTAGAAAATATTGTATCAAGACTTTACGTCCTTACGTAATTTATTTGCTTCTAAATATAAAACTAAATAAATATAAATCTATATAACATTTATTACATTTAACACAGCTTATTTTATTAGCAATATTATGAAATTTTACATAATAAACATAGCATCACGCCTGTAATCCCCTAAGCGGTAAAGTGTAGCACACTCCCACGTTTCGCCAGTTATTTATTCAAAACTTTGAGAAAAATTAAAGCAGGAAGACAAAGCTACAATCCTTGCATATAAATCTTAATGTATGTTAATTACGTGTCACAGTGTTTGTCCGCAATGGACTCCTAAACTACTAACCGATTTTAATGAAATTTTGTACACATGTATTGCTTGGTCCAACTTAAAAAACAGGACAGTTTTTATATCGATTAATAAAACTCATATTTTTCTCCGAGTTTAAGGCTTTAAAAGTTAACATAAGATAGCAATAGATGCCAGTGAGAATTAAATACTTTACCTCAATATAATTTTTAAGTTGAGAAAGTTTCAATAGATGGCGTTGTGTTGTAATTTCAAATATTTTTTTCAATTGTTGCATTTTAGTTCATGTGCCGCACATCGTAAAAAACAAAGAGACACGAATTTTTTTTATTTGTATCAAGATATAATAAAGTATTCGTTTATGGTTAGGCGGTGCGAAGTTCGCCGGCTTAGGTAATATATTATGTATAAATACTGCATATAAATATAGGTATTACAAATTATTATAAAAATATATTTAAGATTTTATCACACACTAAGACGTACACATACCATCTGAACACAAACTGTCGTAGGTACCCCTACACCCCACTGGTTCTGGTACGATTTTGCAGATACAAGTTCTTCAAAAGTACGGTATTAGTATCTTTAACATTTCTACATTAAAGTCTCAGTTATTGAACCAATACCTACTAGAGGTAGTCGGGTTGGCCCGCGGCTGTAATCTCAGTAATTCTGGTGTTTGAACAGGCGCGCGGCCGGTAACACGGGACTCCTGCATAGTGCTTCATTAAAACGTCGCAGCACACAACGTTTGTACGTGGAAGCTACTGATTACATACACTTGGAACACTTGTAATTTTATAATGTTACTGTTTAAAACAGCGCTTTTTAGGTAAGCTCGCTCAACTTTCATTGTTCACGGTATTAATATTAACTCGGAACCTGCAAACTACCCCTTATTTTATCTATTTAAGCGCGGAAATTACGAGAATCCTTTCTCAATAGAATTTATAACATAACACGAACCCACTGCTCCTACGTTATATTCTACGTTATATTTCCACTTGTAATATTTTATTCTATGTTAAGATCGATCAGTTAGTCGAGCCCTTTATACAGATAATCCTTGAAGTGGCAAAGCGAGTGGTCCCACAAGTCGACGGTGGTCGCAGTAGCTCACCTGTTACAACTGGTTCATGTGTGTGACAGGTGGTTCCCTGTATGTACAATGTTTGACATTTACTATGATATATACGACTGTTTCTTGTTACTGTTCAATTAAAAAAATAATTGCTAGTTCGTAATGTACATGAGTTATACTTCCGAGGTTGTGTTAATCCTCGGAAGGATACATCACAGGTACCTAAAGCTCGTAGAAAAATAAAAAAAAATATTAACGAATGAGAAAAAACATTAAAAACCGAAACATCATTATAAAACACTACAGCTGTCAATTGAAATATACAGAGGAACAATAAACTCAGGTGTCTTTCACGACTCAGGCAGACGTGAATCGAGAACGAGAATTGTTCCAATAAACGCGGTACACGCGAACACTACAACACTGGCTGCGTTGTCCCATTTCATCAATCGTTCGCTGTCGACAGCCCGCACAGTTGGCCCGCGACGCAGAACAAGGTCCTTTGAAGCAGCCGACGCCAAGCTGCAAACCGTGGCAAAAAGTGAGATTTCGCACCCGATTTTCTAATCTTTGTAAGAAATATCAATATTCAGGACGTAACCTTATTACCATTTTTGATAATCGCCAGATCCCCTAAGAGGAAGGCAGAGAGCACCGTGCCAAATATTCCTATCCTTATGCATCTCACGTGTTACTTCGTATCATTTTAGAGAATATTTAAGAGCTATGGTGTATAAAACCCTCTATGCTTCTTGGCATTTGAAATTACAACCAACAGACTGACAAACATTCTCGACGATTCTTCATAACGTAACTTACATTATAGCTACTAGGTAAAAAATACCAGTTTATAGACAAGGAATTGACATAGTAATTTGGTATTACCATGGAACAGCCGAGAAGAAAATTAATAATTGAACCGTATTTCAGTCATTTTCAAACCCCTTCCCCCGTTTAAGAAGTCTTCACAATTTACCATAGTAAGTATAAAACCGGTATAGCGGTATATTACCGGTAGTGTAAGACATACCCTACCGGGTAAACAATTTATTTTCCCAGTCTTTTGATCGGCAATATATGGTAGCATGTCCTTCAAAGAACAAATTTGGCTTCAGAAACAACCCACAAAGTATGTACGTACTACGTACGTACGTACGGCTCAAGCGCGCAATAGCGCGGGAGTACGGGTCCGCGCGCGCCCGCGGCGCCGCCCGCAGTAACTCACCTGCTCCCCCGCTGCCACGAGACAGGTGGCCCGCTCCCTGTAATTTTGCGCGTTGAGAAAATCTCGGTAATTGCTTTTAAAATGTTTACCTATTCTTGATTTGTCACCATAGTAAAAGGAACATTAAAAAATCAAAAATAACAGTTTTGCATTGACCTGGCGGATAAGTTCAAGGTAACCGGGCTGAAGCGGAAGTCAATAGTTCGACACTGGTGCTTATGTGTAAATAGAGAAAACGCGCGACAGATCTGTACAATAGAAATATTTGGCATTCGATGCTTTGTTTATACCGAAAGGGACCTTGTGTTACGATGTAATGATAATAAAAATATTTATCTGTTATTATGTTCATAGTTATTCACGGTTGATAAAACGAACACACCATAGAACTATAATATCGGTACCTATTTCATAGTTATGAGCTTCAGACTTGTACCTATACCGCAGCTCTAAGATCCAAATCTTAGCGCACAACTCGGATTTTACAAATTTATTTACAGATATCATTTACTGAAACTTGTATAGATTAAAGCCTTAACACTTTTCGTTGTGAGAGAAAAGCCGTATCCAGCGATGGAATTAAAAGAGATGCTGACGACCGCATAAAAAACAGTGATCAATGTTAGAGTACCAGATGTTTACACCGACCTATTATATGTATATTTTAGTAAATGCTCTAAACTATAAAATCAACGATGTTTTTAAGAAACATATAAATAAAACATCCAACCTAAGAAAGAGCTGATTCAGTTAAGAGCCGCGTTGGGGAGAGACTAGATACCTAGGTAGCAAAGCTGCGCAAACACCGAGCGAGTCACAGCCGGCGGCATGTGTCACGGGCGGCAGGTCGCTGTGACTCAGCGCGGCGGTAGGCACTTGAGGGCTGCCAGCTTGTCACATATATAACAGTGTTCCACGCGTCATCGCACACTTAGACACCAGGATCTATATATCCTACTGATGGTCAAGATTGAGTACGACATATGTAGATGCAAATTTCTTCGATACTAGACAGGATACGAAAAGGATTCCTGTACTTGGGTACCAAAATACTGATGTTCAAAACGCACCAAAATTTTGATTGGCAAATAGCATTAGTTGAAACTTTAAAAGTTTGAAAATGATCGTTGATGAGGATTTGTCTAACAGTTTAGAGGTGCATTTTGGGAATATCTCAGAAAAAAAAACATTACGGACATAAAGCTGATAATTGTGATTATTATTATACAGTCACGGAAGGTTTGTTACGAGAAAGACAGAAAGCATGTAGGGCCAAATATCCACAGCGTTACATAGTAAAGTTGTTAATCATACACGAATTATGAAAAAATCGGAATTACTTAAGGAATCTTGAATAATTGACTTTTAGAAGAGAAAGAAGCATGAGTTTTAGCACGACGTACATACTAGGTACGCACGCGTGAGCGCTGCGGCTTCTGAGAGACGCACGGAGCTATGTGCGTTGTTCGCTGTTCGAGCGGAAAATGCCGTAACGAGCTGACTCGAGATATTTTGAAGGCTTTGTAGCGGGAATACGAGCCTGTATATGAATTTTGTAATCGCTATTCGCTGCCTTACTACATCAGTAAGTTATGAATAGAATTTCCTGATTAGGTATAGTAATACTGCACATTGTTGAATAATGTTATTATATAACTGCAAAGGCGCTTTGTAGTTATATTTAAAGTAATTAGGCCATCATTAACTCTTGTATCGTTTCACCGTCGGACACTGGACTCCGCTTAGAATGTAAAGGGCTGAGGGCCTCGTGTACTACGCTGGACAAATGTGGATTGGCAGACTATTATTGGCACATGCTATTGACGAGTTGACCCTAGCTGCAGCTCTGCTCAGCCGGGGAGTTGGGGATTCGATTTGCAGCCAGAATAAATATTTTTGTGATAAATTATATCGTACGTATATTCTTTTATTTTGTTAAAATCTAAATCTATATGAATATTACCCTGTCGACATAATATGTATAAGACATATGTATGTACATATATACGAATATTGATGGATGCAGGTGCCGAGGGAAACCAAGTTTCATCTCATAATTATCAACAGCCTATTGCAGTTCATAGCTGCACATGGGCCTCCTTGAGGGGTTATGTCCCTAATCCCCCCACTGGGCATGCGAGCTGGCAATAGCAGAGCACAGCCTTGCGCACCGCCCACGCTGCTACCGGCTTTAGTCGCCTGCTACGCCACCCTGCACCCCGGCGCGCGGTCGGGGGTGCATTCTAGCTGAGCGGCGATAAGAAGTAGTCGTCGTACTCTCATCTGTCTTGACCAAATAATCGGATACTGGTTGATGGAGGAGTAAGATCCAACAGAAACCAGTAGGCGTACATGATAAGAATGATGAATGGATAAGCAATAAGTCAGGTTTATTTGGATAGAGATATTTGACATTCGCGGCTATCAGCCTACCTCGCAGGAGACCTGCCATGGCAACATCAAATTAAAAACAATTCTTCAAAGTGCCGCATTCCATAGAATTGATATGTACATTATTAACTATTCTCAAATTCCTTAAACGGACTCTGCACCCCGTAAGACTGCAAACACACACAAACACATTTCATGAATGTACCGATGTGTCACTTCGCTATGAACGGCGCTGTGTTGATTCATCCAAATTACCTGCGAACAAAGAAATATGCAATCAGTCACAGCGTTACGTAGGTGCAGTACAAGTTTATATCGTACCTTCTGTCTTGAACCGATCTATATTTACTTTACGGACATATATAGAATTCAACGGAGTAAAAAAGAGACCGTTCGTGGGTACAACTCTCGATTACGAAAAATATCAGGAATAATAAAATCAATTTACGGTACGAAATTAGTCAAATACATAATTTATGTTGTAACGAATAGTATTTATTCTGTATTCGCAATGTACATACCTACGTTCATAAATGGAGGTAATATTAATCATCCCAATTTACTAATAAGTACCTATATAATACGATATACCTTATTGCACACTGAACTCTGTATATATAACAAGAGAAAATAAAAATTACACAATAATAGGTAAAGAAAAATGAGTGTGCTACAGGCGGCCTTATAGTATACACGTATTGTAAAATCTATTTCTGAAAACTGTGAACAGAGACACAAACTTCTACCAGCTACAGTACTGAAACCGTCATTCGCCCATAAGTAAGACTTTCATCTACTAATGAGCACAAGAAAAAATTAAAATCGAACAACGAAGCGCTAATGCTTTATAAAAGAAGAAGCGGGGAGTGGGGAAGGGGGCCAAGTATTCAGTTATTATGGCGCCCCCATCATACATATATGAATCGGAATTCAAATAGTTCTTTCAAAGACCAGTTACGAGAGTGTTCCTACCCCGAAAATGTAAATAACCCCCGAATACCTCACCGTACCTTGTAACTCACACAAACTGAAACACCGCGCGACACTCGTGCAGCACAATGTATATTTCTTTAGCTCTAGCGGTAATGCCGTCACATTTCTCACTAGGATAGTCATTAGGGTCAGAAACGGAATAAATAATCATATTAGTTCATATGTCTACCACATATTCTAAGGCCACTGTTTCCGCCAAAGTCCATTGCCGTCAATTGCTTAATTAGATTCCAAAAGATAGCGTTTTGAATACAAGTATTCAAATGTTTATTTCATACAGTTTAAAACATGTTTTTGACATACAGTCATGTAACAAAGTAAAAAAGTGTACATGATATATTTCAAATGAACACTAAAATATAACCTCGTAACACATGTACGTAATGCTACTGTAGATAATTAGAAAAAAGTGTAAGGCACATGAACAAAACAAACAGAGGCGGTCTGAGCGCCGCTACGCGACTGGCGCCGGGCGGAAAAAACGACTGTCGATCTTAATGTGTGGGTAATTGAATTCGCAACATGTTGCATTGCTACATGCTACATCGCTACATACCACATCGCTATGTGCTACATGCTACATCGCTACGAGCGCGCTATATTCTTTATAGCCTAATGAGAGCACGCTGTGTTCATTTCATAAACTTGCGTCATGTACCTAGTCTTTACGATGAAAGACATAGAGTTGGAAATTAATCACCGTTACACGCGAGTACACACACTACGTAGGTTTCGAGGAGGTTTTCGTTTAACAGCGAGCAATCTTTTTTATTTCATCAAAGAAAGAAGCTACACGAGACCTTATTGCTTTGGAACAAGATTGGAAATACAATGAGTTTTTGTGTATTGTTTTAACAAAACGCCGCTGTAAGAATGGTCGTTTCGTTGCACGTGGGCACGGCGTGAGGAGCGACGCGGCGAGGGCCGAGGTACGAAGATCGGATTTGTTCGTTTGACGTGCGAAACCATTACGCCGTCCTTATATTCGATTTTTGTATAAAACCACATACCATTTTCGTCAGTCCGTTATCTAAATATTTTTATTAGAATTGCAGTATCAAATCTAATACGAGTACTAACACTAAGTTATGCTCTAATAAATAATTCAACTAGTTTTAATAACTATAATCAATATTGGTATAATAAGATTTGTCCTAAAAACGTCATGGAAAGTTGCAGGTTGCGGTTCAGTCGAGATAATAAATATCAGTGGAATCCATAGAAAAATGGAGTGGTGTGAAGATAGGTATGAATGTAATTTTATTATTGTGAGGAGACATAAATACATATACATACATATAACGTGCTGTAAGTGTTACAGACGCGTAGACCTTAGGCTAGCAATTGTATTTAAAATGTCTCAGAGCACTCGGACGTAAGCTTGCCGTTACGTTGACACTGCTCATAATCCCCACACCGGGCTTGCGGGTTGTAGACCGCAAAGCACGGCTGCGCGCACGCATGCGTGCTGTCCGACGGCGGGCAGGGCCTACAGCCGTGCCTGGAAAGCATGCGCCGTACCGCTCTCAGGTGGTCGCAGGAGCCTCGTCTGTAGTAAATATAGAGGAGCGCACTTCGGGCAGTTGAAGGTCACTCTCGCTCCTGAGGAGGAACTTGGAGCTCTTTATACCCCAAGATACGTCTTCAATAATTTTATTATTATAATATAACAACGCAGAACTTTCAGGATGGTACACATTGCAATATTCCTTAAATATAATTTGTAGTACTTACACAGCTTAAAAGCGATCCGTGTGCAGAAAACAGATATAGCATTAGATGTAACAATAAGTATGATTGAGGATACAGATAGCAGCGGCGTGACCGCGCTGACGAGTGCGCCGCACGACCGATGCTTATCGCACACGACGGACACCTGCATCCTTGGCTCCTAATGTCGCTGGAGCTCCTATTGATTTGACATCGTAACGCAACTTCACACTTGAAATCCCCAAAGAGGTAGGCAGAGGAATGCAGAACACTCCCACGTTTCATCGGTTACGTTTACGTCCCATTATGGAATAGATGGTGAGCCTATCGCCATGCATCGGGCACATATCTAGACTCCGAACCACTACTAGAAAATCTAAATTAGAAAATTTTGTAGTGTTCGACCCGGGACCTCCCGATCGGCAGTCGCACCTGCAACCAACACGACCAACGAGACTGACAGTACCGTATTAAGTATGGTTTTCGGTGATTTGGCGCGTAACGATCTGTCACCTATGTGTCATTTAGCAGGTAACGTAAGGTGCGTTCAGAAACTGAAGTTGTCAACGCATCATATTGTAAAAGTTACCTATATATATGTACATATATTAATATTGCACTTCATATATATTCATTAATAAAACATTCATAGGAAAATAATAAATAATATTAAAATTATAGTAATGTACAATGTTATGCATATGTATTTGACACTGGTACACAATTTAATCGATGAACACTGTACTAAAATATGTTTTAACTCAATCGTAGACGCCTTCGTCAAAATTTTTAGCGCAATAATTGTTAGAACTATGCTGTGGTACTAAAAGTCATTTTTTCACAGTCAAAAACATTCCTAATTCTAAGCTTACAGTTGAATCAAGTAATAACAAACAAAATAAAACAGTAGCACCTAAACGCAAAAATAATAGCCTGAAAATAACGCACGCTGGCACTATTTCGAAATCAGTGCCTGTGTGCCAACAGTGGCAGCGAGTTCCGCCGTAAGGAGGGAGAGAGCCGCGTCGATACCGACCGGAGGCCATCTTAAATATAAGAGCGCCCCACCCCTCCTCCTTAGAAGCTTTTTCAAACCGTGCGCTGCGCGGGTGGCGCTCGCAACATTTGGCGCGAAAATCATATAGATTGTTAACAAAGAAATTTTTATTATTTTTATTAAAATTTTTATTATTTTCATTTTGTTCTTTATTTATGACCCCATTTAAAAAAATTGTATTTGGCCATCTTATATAACACTAAGTAATAATTAGAGCACTTGCGAAATTTATCCAGTTATATTTAATAAACAGATAAAAAATATTGATAGCCTAAATTTAAAACTTTACATAAGAAAAGATACCACGAGATTTATATACACTCAAGATTTGTATTATATTATATGTATATGTATCTATACAACTTTTCATTTAATTTATATAGACAATCTGTATACATATTTATTCATACAGATTGTATATATAGATTTAACTATCCTTAGGTATTGCAAACTACAAAGCTTAGATTGTATGTAGGAAGTATAGCATGCTAAACCCTATTATTACTTTCTACATATAATGTATTACACTGAATAAAATATTTAAACGTAACTTCACGCCTGAAATCCCCGCAGAGGTTAGCAGAGGAATGCAGAACACTCCCACGTGTCACCAGTTACGTTTACGTCCCACTATGAAATAGGTGGTGAGCCTATCGCCATGCATCGGGC
>DWTO01006451.1:0-10025 GCA_018244755.1 Jemadia pseudognetus | reverse complement strand
TGTCAACTAGCAGATATTACGAGATTACACGTGACTGAGCACTATGATACTAGCATCACAGACGGTAGCTGAACTATAATATTTATATCTGCGGTCATTTATATATGCACATTGAAATGTCTCGCTGTAATATCTGTTCACATATTTTTCCGACGTAAAAAAGGAATATACATATATTGTAGCTAGCTACGTGCGCGGTCATTCGAGCGTTATTTTAGAATATAGTTTAACGTAATATCGTTATACGCCTTGCTATAATATACGGTGCTATAATATACGGCAGCGTGCCGTGTCAGCGCGTAAGTGGCAGGTGTAATCGATGCGACCATTTGACGCACCGCAGTGTGCTCACGAGAACTGTCAGACAGAACGACGGCGCCCGTGTTCTGGTTCTGCCGCCGCGTCGGGATCGAGCAAGCTTGACTTACATATATGATACATTTTCATTACCCAACAGACCCAAGTGATTTTCTTTAATGAGCAATTTCATTGTAACAAGAATAATAATTACTATAACGTAGTTCATTGCCACTTTAAAGCGACGTTGTTTTTAAATCTGCCCAACAAATCTGTTATCTTCGTCTTATTACAGTTCGGTACATCTCGCACTTTGCTCTTCCAACCATCTGGTCTTTCTAACGGTAACCGGTAATAGCAGTCCAGTAAAAACTGCAATGACAACAGGACTCCATTATGGCAGCGTTTACTGTAAATAAATGTAGCGCAGTGGCGCCTCTGCAATCTTTGCGGTACATTTTTTACTTGATAACATTCCTTCCAATGTCAGATAAGGCTGTGTGCTTTGCGGATTGTGGATTAAAATATTTACATTAATCCAGATTAATTATAATAACCATTTAGAAAGACTATTCTTTATTAAAGATCTTTTATTTTCTACATGTTGTCACGTCATAATTGCATTGTGTCTACAGTTAATTATCTAATATAATGGCATACGTAATAGAGAGTTAAGTGTTCAAGTATTATATAAAATGTTGTTGTATTCATGTACCTACATAATATGTATATTAAGGAGAATAGTTTAAAGAGATAGAAATAATGATATGGTTCCTCAGTTTGAAAAAAAAAATTATACAATCTATGTAACGCCAAATCAATCTATGTAGAGCCAGATACAAAATCGCCTTGTTTATCAAACCAAACCATAGTCTCGTCTTCACAGTTATGTTACATTATGGAATTACGCTTAAACAAGCTTTCTTTTCCTTGCAGAGGATCTTACCACAAGAAACTACCACGACTTAAAGCGATCTCTGAAACATTGTTAAAACAGTATACATTTCTGCAGCTTTTATGCTTACAATATTTGGTTTATATATTAGTCATAATTTTGTCCACAGACGGGTTCCGGCAAGACGTATACGATGGGAAGTGGCTGGGAGGGCGAAACGGACGTGGACGAAGACCGGAGGGGCATTATACCGCGTGCCATCCGAGACCTGTTCGCGGGCGCCGACGAGAGGGCAGAAATAGCTCGCGCCCAGGGCCAGCTACCCCCAGAGTTCTCCGTCCAAGCTCAGTTCATTGAATTGTACAACGAAGACATCGTTGATCTGCTCGATCCCGCCAAGGATCCTTTCGCTAAGGTGAGAATGATGAACATTTTGCCTATTTGGGGTTAATTAATTTGGTTAGAAGAATGAAAGTTAATAAGTCAACCTGAATTTCGAATGCCTGTCAGAAGCAAAGGAATTTAAGAGTTCGTGAGATGGACATGTGACTGACTATTTTATTAGCTGTGAATACAATTACAGCGTTGAAGAGATCAGTTTAGATATTTACACTTGCTTTGTTACGTTTAATTAAGTTTATTTTGTAAGACAATGATAAGATTCCTGGGATGGGAACTTTCTTTAGTCGCACTTTCACTGCGGCCTCGAAACACCAAGAACAATAACGTGCCGATTAGAGCCTGCGCGAGCCATGAGCGTGACCGCGCAGTGGATAATTAAATAGAAACCGATAAAGTAAATACCGTCAGGTATCATATGGAAAATGTTATAATGGGGCCGACTTGTGTAATTAATTTGGACGGCCGTCGCTCGCGGAACGTGCCATTGGCGCGCCGTGTGGTCGCTCGCCGCTTCTCACGTTACTGGATACTTGTTACATAGGTGCGTAGTATTGATAGTTGCGGTGCAATTTTAATGAACTGACCTCATTTCCTACCTCATTTGAGGCAACTTACATTACTCATATTTTATGTCTACGGTGGTTTTCTTTTATTCGAATATAAATGTTCGGGAGAGATACTTTCAAACGATGTCAATGTCGAATCGTGTCCCTATTCTCTCCACATCAGTCCGTTTATCCTTCTGCATGGCTCTTCTCTTCACAGAAAAAGAATATCTTCTTAATCAGTCAAAACATGTAAGTTTCTTTCAAAGTGTTAATGCAGTTATATTTCATCAGGGTGCCCTGAGGATAACAGAAGATGGTTGCGGAGGTGTTAAAGTCGTGGGGGCTTCGATGCGAGCTGTGCGAGGAGTCAAAGAAGCTTTGGGAGCTTTGCGGGCTGGCGCGTTGGCGCGAACAACAGCCGCTACCAACATGAACTCGTCCTCATCCAGGTCTCACGCCGTGTTCACATTGATGCTGAGGCAGAGGAGACTAGCGCCAGACCAGGAAGTAGTTGATCGAGAGGAAAATGGCGAAACGCCTGATCAGTATGAGACTCTCACGGCTAAATTCCACTTTGTAGATTTGGCTGGCTCGGAAAGACTGAAACGCACGGGTAGGTTGAGCTTTTTTATTACTTAACGTAGTTGTGCTTTGCTGTCCAAGCAAATATATACATATATTCATTTTGTTTGGATGTATTTATGCAGGCGCGACTGGCGAAAGGGCTCGCGAGGGCATCTCAATAAACTGCGGTCTCCTCGCCTTGGGGAACGTCATATCAGCGCTGGGCGACAAAACTCGGAAGGTGCTGCACGTACCCTACAGGGACTCCAAACTGACGAGGCTATTACAGGATTCACTTGGAGGCGAGTAAAATTAACATGCATTCAATTTTAAATACAATCTCACATTTAATACATTTTTCAATTTTCATTCAATTTAAATACATTTGAAGTATATTTTCCTCGACAATTTTATCTACTTTTAATGTATTGGAAAAGAATATTAAAAGACTTTTGTTTTACCTAATGATACCCAGGCAACAGCAATACAGTGATGATAGCGTGTGTGTCGCCGAGCGACCGCGACTTCATGGAGACGTTGAACACGCTGAAGTACGCGAACAGAGCGCGCAACATCAAGAACAGATGCGTCGTGAACCAGGACCTCACCTCGCGGACGATACACCAGCTGCGGCAGGAGGTGGCTAGGCTGCAGCTGCAACTGGCTGAATATAAACAGGTTTACTTTTAAACGATATTCATGAAGATAATAACACTTATACATTTTGGTACAAAAAAAACGTTTACCCATATTTAATTACAGTTCACTTTTTATGTAACTTGTATACGTATTGTATGTAACGCATCTGGATTTAACATAGCCCTTTGATTTAGCCAACTCCCATGGGACCTGTCTTCAAACGAATATATGTACATTAATTTTGAAGCTGTTCACACAATTATTTCTAGGGTTTCATGGTATGTGAATATAAATCCAATTTCAGAAATATATTACCCGTTTAATTGCATTATATTTACTCACTCGACCTGTTTTTATTGGAGTGCCTCTGGGCAATGTGTTAACTCCTACGATATTTGTTCTGTCGAAAACTATTACGTAATTGTAAGCTTCTGCTGCTGGAGCTTTATTTACACGCAGAACAACAATTTTAGGGTAAACGTGTGATATCAGAAAATGGTGAAGAAGGCTGGAGTGATGTAGTTCAGGAAAACGCCATACTCACAAGCGAGGTGGAATCGCTGCGGCGGCGTGTGAAAGCGATGCAAGGCACCATTGAACAAATCTCAGCTAGAAATAGCGAATTGTTGGCAGAAAAGGCTTTGGGAACATGGGCACCGAAAGACGGCAGTCCCGATACTACGGACTGCTCACTCACGGCTTTGGTTCAGGTATATCTAAATTTTTATTTTTGCTTTACTTTTACGAAGAAACGAACGTAGGATCAAACATTTTCAATTTTCAATTGAAAATCGTTCACACACGTTTCATATTAAAATAGATGCAACCCAAAAATTAATAGAGTGCAATATTATACTCATCGATATTTCCATCCATATAATACTCGTCTGCATTCAACTTCAAGATGGTGTACCCGTAACACTAAGTAGTGAGAGTTTCAATTACGTTCAATTCACCTGATATGAATAATGTCCAGGGCTACGTGACAGAGATAGAGGACCTGCGCGCGCAGCTGCTGGAGGCCAACGCGCTGTACGAGGCCAGCCGCAAGCGCGAGGCGCGCACGCGCCACGACTCCAGCGCGCACGACGCCGCTGCGCTGCTCGACGACGCCAAGCGCGAGCTGTACAAGGTGAAACCCTACCATCGCTCTAACCTAACATCACACCTGCGACCATCATGCGATCTGTACGCAGACGAGTGTAGTACCCTCCCACGTTACACCAGTATCGCTTACTACCATTTTTACACTTCCATAAGTGTAAACCATGTTGATACTTCTATGAAACATACAGCACTGATAGATAACGAATGCATCCCGCGCCTAAGACTGTTTTACTGCTTTTGACATTTTAACTCGCTTTTTTGTATGTAAATGTTTCCGGCATTGTAAGGTAGCAAGTACGTAATAGGTAGCCGTAAACGTAACATCATTGTAGTCGTTTTTATTTTCAACACTGTCTCCTCAAAATTGTCTTGATCTTTTTACGCGTTATAAATTGCTTATTTAGTTTTAGTGTACTGCATACTATGCGTACACCTTTATACATATGACAAGGAATTCGGAACTTAAACATGAAGCTAAAATATTGAAGTTTGAAGCTTTTTATTACACAAGTATTCCTTGAGAAAATATTTTCAGAAAATCAACGCTTTATACGGGACACGACAGAGTATAAATATAGCAAGCTTCCTCTGATATACTTATTATATATCTATAGTTAAGTAATACCGTTTCCTATTTACCGTATCGTACCGTATTTTATTATTTAAAATATAACAAAGCTTTCGTTCACAATGCAATTGAAATTTTTAAATTAGCTTGTCCCAAATATCGCCCATTGTCCATCGGCACGCTTTTAATAATTCACCGTTATATTGTCTTAATTTGGAGTTCATTGTAATGATTTCAAATTATAATACTCCAAATTATAATATGAGACACAACTACCGTTACCTTAAATGCATGCATGCGTTATTAAAGCTCATTGATATAGCGGTGTCCTTATATTTTCGAAAGGTATAAATAAACTTCTTTAACATTTTCTTGAATTACTAGTATTATTACTCATATTTGTATCTAAACTGTATACTTGCATTGTGTTTCTGTTTGACTGAAAATTAGAAATTCTTTGACTGTGAATTAGAAGTTCTATGACTGGTCTCTAGCATAAATTCTTTGAATATTTGAAATATGGAATTGGCTCGGTTCTATTTTTTGCAAATTAAAGTAATAATTTTTTCTTTCTTGTATTGATGATTCATATTTATTTTTATGTTAATTATCATAAATATTAATAGAGTAAACGTAACATCACGCCTGTTATCCCCGAAGAGGTAGGCAGAGGAGTGTAGAACAATTAATAGAGTATGTACGTTTATATACAAGTATGTGTATTTATTTGTGCTATTAACTTGTTTCAAAGGTGATATTTCAAGTAGATTGACCAATAAATGAGGCTTATATAATCAATTGTTTTTTGTGAATGTACATAATTATTAATTCTGATACTTGTATAACTTTTTAAGCTTCACTTTTGTTGCTGTTATTCACTGTGGTTAACATTTGAAAAAAAAAATTAACAACAAAACTTATGTGTTTTATTAAATTTTATTCCCCTATGAGTTACAAATGTTATGTTACCAATTTGTATCAATATAATTAGTTGATTACACACTCAATAAAACCTATGAACATTTTCAATGAACAGGAGAAGGAATTGCTGGCGCGCAGTATAGGAGAGCTGGAGTTCCAGCGCAAGTTGGCGGAAAGCGTCAGTAGCTCGGTGATAGGGGAGCGTGAGAGGGCCGAGGGTGAAAGTGCAGGCGACTCCGACCCTTCGGACAACGAGGCCAACGGCGACCAAGAGGCCAGTGACTCTGAGGAGGAAGAGGATGAGGAAGCTAAAGGTGAGATTCCTTTAAATGTTATCAATTTAATTATCTATTTATACTTTATTTTTTAATACAAAAAGCGGACTTAATGCCAAGTAGCATTTTCTACCAGTTTACCCAGTTGATGATAAGAAGTTGGGGCAAACACCTAATCCTCTTAATTCTCTCCAGCTATAAAAATCACACTACATATGTATATTGAGTTAAAATTAAGTCATTAGGAATCAGTTAGGGGTTATTAATAAAACTTGATTATTATAATTGGTTCTTAAAAAGTAATTCAAGCTAATTTGTTACAATTGACTGACTATAATTGTTATAATTGAAAAGTAATAAAACTCAATTGTTATATACGGGTTGTAGAAATTAGGCTAATTTGGTACAAGTGGGGATTGTAGCAAGTAATTAAAGCAATCTTTTTTAATTGGGTCCTGAAAATCAGGGTTGTGTGGGAGCATGTCCAACATACTTATAACATTACACTTATTTTATCAACGTTTTAATTATTTTATGTTAACAACGTTTTAATTATTTTATGTTAATACGGGCACCTATAATGCATAACTTTCTAACATTCCTCCTGTGTTTATAAATATACTGGCAGTAGCATGTTATATGTAATATTTAACTGCGGCGACTGCACAAAATGTCTTACAAATACTCAAGAACCTAAATTATTATTGTATAGTGGAACGTAATAGTTGCCAGACTGTATGTGAATTCCCAAATTGTATAATTGGTAGAGGAGTGGATTTGTCGTATACGAGATGCAGTTGATGTGAACGATTAATGTATCGTGGTTATGAATCCTTTAACTTTTCTACTGCTATATCTGAATGATATTTCAGAATTAGTAAGTGTAGAGTCGATAAGGTCTGTTAAGTAAAAATATTTTAATGTTTAAAACGCCATTATGTTACAAAGGGTCGAGTGTTGCAGGTCAGCGCGCACTGACGGCGCAGCTGGCGGCTCTCAGCGAGGACATCGACACGAAGGCTCGGCTGGTGGAGCAGCTGGAGGCGTCGCAGCGGCGGCTGGCGGCGCTGCGCACGCACTACGAGCAGCGCCTCGACCACCTGCACGAGCAGATCAAGGCCACCGGCGAGGAGCGGGACAAGGTGCTGGCGTCGCTCGGTTAGTTCTGCACTTTGTTTTGGTTACGTGCTACTTTTGGTTGATACTTTGGCTTTAGCGGATACTATGAGTTTCGAAAATTCATGTATAGAGATGAATGTCAGCCAGTCGTCTCACAGTAGACACCTTTAGGCACGTCGCACACCGCGTATTAACGGGAGCGGTTCGGCAGCTTCGCAGACGGCGCCGCCCAGCGAGAAGCTGAAGCGCGTGAAGGAGGAGTACGAGCGGCGCGTGGGCGGCATGGCGCGCGAGCTGCGGCGGCTGCAGGCGGCGCAGCGCGAGCACGCGCGCCTGCAGCGCTCGCAGGCGCACACGGCCGCGCACATCCACGCGCTCAACAACGACCTGCGCAACCTCAAGCGCGACAAGGTCAACCAACGTTCGCGCGCTCACCTCGCACTCTAGTCTTACTTAGTGAAGTAGCCGCTTGTAGTACGCCTGTATGCTGATGACAAAATAGTCTTAAAATGTACCTTACATTTGCAGGTTAAACTGGTACAGCGAATGCGCGCAGAAGCCAAGAGGCACGCGCAAGCGGAGGCGGCCAGGGCTAAGGAGGTAGTTTTTTTACAAATTAAGCAAGAAAACAAAATGGCCAGGCAAGTAGAGATATAAAGTCACCTTCGCCTCACTTCTTATTGCAGAAAGACGTTATAAAAAGCGAGTCACATTTTAACAATAATGTTATGTTAATATCTGTGAACATTTTCGTCTCGCTATTCGTTTAAACATACATAATGGTATGTATGTATTCATTATGACTGGACGTTAAACAAAAATGTTCAAACAAAAAAAAAGTAACTTCACGCCTGTAATCCCCGAAGAGGTAGGCAGAGGAATGCAGAACCACTCCCACCACCACCCCATGTTCAAACAAGTTTTTACAAAAACATGCATCTAAAGAGTTCACCGCTGCGCCAATAATCTTTATAAACACATATATTTTTATGTTTCTCATTTCTTTATCAGGTCGCTCAGTTGCGTAAAGAATCTCGTAAGAACGCGAATTTAATCAGGTCGCTGGAGGCCGAGACCAGGTTGAAGGAGCAAGTTCTGAAACGAAAGCAAGAAGAGGTGTCGCTGCTGAGGAAGGGACATCGGGATAAGTTGAGCAGCCGCGCCGCCGGACGACTGCATGGTATATTTGTTTTTTGGTTATTATTCATGGAATCGTATTTTTTTGTTTCTCATTTCATAATTGAAATTATAATTTACTCTTAGACGGGATAATGTAACATTATTGTATATTTGACTTCGAGTAAAATGTATATATTTGCCTATTACAGGTGTCTATTACAGGTGTCTATTACAGGTGTCTATTACAGGTGGTATTCTATCCGCTGAGTCGTGTTCGTGTTGCAGAACGCGTGCGCGCGCGCGGGCGGCAGGCGGCGACGGGGCGCGAGGTGTGGGCGCGGCTGGAGTGCTGGGTGTCGCGCGCGGCCGCGGCGCGCTCCACGCTGGCCGAGCTGGAGACGGCGCTGGAGCACCAGCTGCGCGAGCGCGACCGCGCCGCCGCCGCCGCGCACGCCGACCCCGACGCGCGCGCGCTGCTCGGCTACCTGCGCGACGCCATCGCCGACACGCAGAGCCAGATCATGCAGATCGAGGTACGGACCCGTGCTCATCGCCTACTAAGTATATTCAGTCCAACACGCGACTGACATACTAAACAAGTTTCATTGCTTAGATTTTGTAAAAATCACTTAACTTAAAGATAGAAACTGTCGTCTGTAATCCACAATGACAAATGAATAACGCCAGTGTCCCGCAGGAGGAGAACGAGGAGAACGAGCTGGGCCGCGTGCTGGACGGCGTGGACAGGGAGGCGGCGCGCTACGCGCTGGAGCGGCTGTGCGGCGCCGTGCTGCGCCACGCGCACGACGCGGCGCGCCTGCACGCCGAGCTGGGCGACGCGCGCGCGCGCCTCGCCGAGGTACACACACGTACACGCCCCTACAGCCGCTACCTGCGCGCTTTGCAAACACACGAATAGATGAGATATTTGACTCATCGTGACTCTTGGAAATTCAATTAATCATCCAAAATATTACAAACAAGTGATTGAAAAGTTAAAACTTCCAACTCTCACTTTAAATATTATCCCTTAGCTAATAGAAAGTGATGAATTTATTGTAGGAAGAAATAAATATAGGTGTGATAATGAATTGTTGAGGTGGAACACAAGTACGATCGGTACGTGAACGCGCTGCGGGAGAGCGAGCCGGGCGACCACAACCTGAACCCGTGGGGCGCGGCGCCGGCGCTGCAGGCGCTGCTGGCGCACGTGTCGTCCGGCACCTCCACGCGCTCCGTGTCGCCCGTGGACAGGTGCGCCGCCCCGCGTCGCCCTTTGCTAATATTAATTATTGTAAGATAACCTATTACATCCGTATAGACAAAGTATTGAGGAAGTAACTAATAACAATGTGAACTAGCCAATATATTTTTTAGGACAAAAAATAACGTACAAGTACAGTGAAAGTGATATATAAGACATATATGTCGGAAGCAGAAGGGGAGTCAGGATCGCTGAAGCACTCAATAAAACAATTAATTCAATTATCACTCAACTCTCGTTTATTCAATGAAACTACCACCGCTTCACAAATGGATTCACTATGGAGAAGAAGCGGCGCAAGAAACTC
>DWTO01006450.1:0-10025 GCA_018244755.1 Jemadia pseudognetus | reverse complement strand
ATGTGGTCGGCATTGTGTGTTCGAATGTGACTCCTAGAGTACGGGCTCAGTTCAATTATGGACACCGACACAGAAACTGAGCCGTTTGTGTATGATGTAGGGTATACATCGAGTGAACGTTAGTTATGTGTCGGGGCTGAGTAAGAATACATTTCCCGATCCCGTGTCGGGATACAGGGTGTCTTAAAACGCAACTAAACCCATTTCCCGACCCCGTGCCAGGATACAGGTATCGTAAAAGGCATCTAAACCCGACGCTAAGCGCCTAGGCACAGTTAATGCCCTAGGCACAGTTAATGCCCTAGGCACCTGTGGGCAGCAGCCTACGCGGTGCGGAAAGTTGTGCTCTGTGATCCCCGACCCACATGCCCAGTGTGGGGATTATGGGTACTACCCCTTAGGGGACGCCGAAGTCTAGCAGTGGATTGCAATAGGCTGACGATGATGAAGATGATTATGATAAATGTTAGGAGCATACGACTTTTATCAGAGAGGTAAGCAACATGAGTCCATCATCTTTTATTCCATCAAACCAGGCCATACTCGTCTTCTAAATTATAAAACTGCAGACATGTCCGTAAGTCACTGCACGTTTTATTATTACCTAAAGTTAAGTACTTATTTATATTAAATTATTATTATAAATGACCATCTAGAATTCTATCTACATCTACATCTACACTTTTCTATTTTGTAACCGAACCTGTCACTATACCCTTGTCCACGATAGATCTGATTCATTTATAATTAATGAGCACACGCTTATCCAGCTGTAACCGAAAATCATGGCAAGTTGCTTGACCGTGGTCTGTAACAGTTGAATGGATTGCTTTTCAAACGTACTCGTAGCTTGAAAAGGGGCTTAAAGTTCAATAGGATTAGATGTCATTGTAATCATTCGAACGTTAATATATAACGAATGATACCCATAAACGAAACATATAGTCACATTACAACATTGATGCAACGTTCAGACAGTCTGCTAGAATAGAATTCACGTACTCGTGAATTAAGACTTAAGAATTAGTTAAATGTATATTAATCCAATTTTGTTTGCAGCGTAACAACTGATATTAACCTAAAATGTACTGGCGGGCTCCGTAGCCTTATTGTAGGGGTTTTTCAGGCATATTAACAAAAAGAAAATATTTATTTTAAAAAAGTAGCATTATTTTTATTCTGACCGATGAGAACGATACAGGTAAAATTGAATCATATCTCTAGACGAATACGTGTTCCTCTTGCATCACAATTGATAAAAAAGTTGATACATAAAAGACGCAACATATTGAAAATGAGTCCCTTATCGAATTGGCTAGTGTTAATGGAAAAATAATGTCTTCAGAATTGTTATTCACGACACAAGTTAGGCGGATGACGACGAGACCGCAGGCTCCGGAGCCCGCCCGAGCGCCGCACCCCGACTCTTCGTTCGTCTTCTCTATCATTTTCTAGTGATGAATTTATTCAAGCTCAACAACAGCTAGCCCGGTGGGCGAGTGAGGAGGCGGTGCCGGCCGCCTACTGCCCGTCGCCGGCCGGCAGCTCCGGCAGCGAGCGGCCGTCGCTGGCCGCCGCCTTCCCCGAGTACACGCACTGAGCGCCGCGCGCCGGTCCCATGTGAATACGTAAATTAGACGTCGATGTAAATAAATTGAACTTATGCACAGGTATGTTACGATACGACTGATCATTATTATAGGCGATTAGTGTTACCCGACGGGCCGCGCGCCGCCGCCGCGCCGCCGCCGCGCCTTCATGTTCGTGTGTTCGTTAGTGTCCGTTCGGAATCGATGCGCTTTATCTCCGTCTCCGTGAGTGCCGCGGCGGCGGCGGGCGGCGGCGGGCGGCGGCGGGCGGCGGCGGGCGGCGCCCCGCGCGCTCCAACTCGTCGTCTCGTTAACGACGTAGCGTTAAGTGCTGTGCTGTGACGAGGTCCCGGACGCGTGTCGAGCTCGTCGGAATTCGGAGGCGAGGCTCAAGTAGAAGTTTCAATTTAGATAGGCGTATAACAAATTGAGCTATTGTATTCGTAAGCGAAAGTTTAACGTGTCGCGCCTCGGTTGGGTGGCGCCGCGACCGCACCCGGCGCCCCCGCACCGCGCCCGCCAGCCGCCGCGCGGTGCGTGCGCACGCCGGCGAAGCATCACTCACGACCGAACCCGGTCCGCTCGGGAGCGTTATGTGCGATTTTCGTTGACTTTGTAAATTCAGGCAGGAGCCCACTCATCTCTAGAGTGACGCGTAAGTTCGGCCGGCTCTGCAGTGTCAGGAGGGAACTCGATCGGCTCGGAAGCGTAAGGCGCACGGCATTCAGCACCGCGGCGACCCGCGCGTACTTGTCCGATGCCGTTTCCGTTCGCCGACGAGTAGACACGAGAAGGCGGGCATCGCAACCGTCCCCGGAGAGTACAATCGCTGTCATCTGTATCACCTCTCCGAATATGCGCCCAACTTCGCGATTAATGTTAGTGGTTCAACGAGCTACGTGACACCACTCCTCCCGTGTCACGTGCGAGCCCCCAGCGACAGTACGCACGCTGCGCACTACTAGTCGGTACTACGCGATCTCGTAACACCGTGCACCGATATATAGTCTTTTTTGTATCTAGCTATTAAAATAACTACAATTCTATAAAATAGTTAATGTGAATAAAAGTTATTTCGAGTTGTATCAGAATATGTATAATACGATATAATATATATTATTATTGTTACATTAAACTTAAATCGAATTTACGCCGACCATGACGGATCGATAGGCAATATATCGCGTATCCTCTCTGATGGCACCGAAACTATGTTATCGTTTTCCATTTAATTTATTACGACAGTTGAAGAAGGACGTGTTCGTAACATTCGGGTTAACGCTAGGCTAGATGGCGACGCCATGAATATAACTCGTAGATAACTTAAAAGTTAAATTATTGAATAGTTAAAGTTAATTCGTCTAGCTCCGGTCCGGCCAATGCTGGCGTAGCTGAAGCTAGAGTTATTATTACATAAATAGGACGTTCGATTGATAATGTCATCGTGCAGCTGAATATTCTAAATGTATGAAATAAGAAATATGTATCCGTTTTAATGTAAACGCTAGCACACTTGTATGAAATGTTGACGCACGTTGATAATATTTAATATTACCGAATCGTTAGCCCACTCGCCCGGGCGGGTCCCGCGGAGTGCTCGGCTGCGCCAACGCTGGCCCCCGTCGCACGGCACAGTGTTCGATGATCGGGAATAATCTCATAGAACAAGGTTATAATGTATATTTAAGTTATAATAGTTATTAACGCGTACAGGGTAGACATTATTGCATTACTCTGTAACTGGGCGCGGCACTCCACGGCAGTGTGATGACACTAACGACTGGTACACGATCGTTATTTCTTTTACAAATCGTATTGTCGTGTTTCTGAATTTATGTATGTATGTATTACGTTCGATGTCATTGTAACAGAATGTAAATATATTGTTTCATATATTGATATGTATAAAAATTACGTGCTATGTTCACTATGTATGTATGTATGAGAATTAATTGTAATTGTAGGTACTGTATGAGTATCACTTAAAAACTATTGGGTTTATTAACACGGTTGTACAATTTATGTTAAGTAATTTTATAAAAGCCCAAGAAACTAATCCAACCGAGCTATATAATTATGTTATTTAAGTAGAGAACGATTTAATAAACATTGCAATATCTTCGTGTACCCGTAGCCGGCTGTGTTACATCGACCGCCATCGTTACAATGTTACAACGACATCCCACTGTTTGACACAACACCAGATAACGCGATGACGAGATCGAATAGATATTCGATTAGTTGATGTAATAATATATAACGCACTAGTGCGTAGCGGCGGTCGCGCGGTGCGAGTGCCGGCCGCCCGGTGACGCGGCGGCGGCGCGCGCACGCCGCTTCGCGCCGCCGCGTGCGCGCCGCCGCGTGCGCGCGCCGCCGTGCTCGTCTGTTGCGAACGGCGCCGAATATCGCCATTGCTCACGGTAGTGCTCTGTGTTCGCGCGGGTCATCGTAACTACATTAATGTTGACTAGCACGTCCCCGAACCTATATCTTTTATACTATTAGTTTCAAGATGATATTCCACGTTTAGGTATATATACATAATTTAAAACATTTTGTTATTCGAATCACTTTTTATACAGAGTTCTTCGTAAGCATGCATTTATATTCAATAAAATTATAAATTGAATAAAGTAATTTGGCTGCCGTTCAAACGAAATATTTCATTTTATCGATTTCGTTCATGACGGTAATGATTCAGTAAAAACATTGCATATATCTATCTCCAAACAGTCTTTAGGCCTAAATCTATAATATTCTTTACAATTAGGAGATGATTGTATATGTTGTGTAACACCGAACAACCGCTTACAAGTATTATGTAGATGTCACGCAGAATAAACGTGTCCATTTGATTCAGTAAATTATAAGTTAATGTCATTAATCGTTAGCCACTTTACCAGGGTAAGATATATTATACAATATTAATATTATTAGTATACCCAAAAATATTGTAAAGTAATGAATAAATAGCTGTTTAGCCATAAGTGGTAACTAAACTCACTACTTAAATGGACATTCTATTTAATAAATTAAATGTTGACCTGTCGTTTTAGATTATAAAGAAAATGTATGTTTAGATAAACACGATATAGGGTAAACAATATGATTTAGCTAAGACTCTATCCGTACGATGCAATGTTTAATTCGTATCGTAAATATTTCACGTTATTACTCTTTACTATTGCCACGCACATGTTCGTGCGAAAACGCCTAAATAATAATATGTAGGATTTGAAATCGCGGATTTCAAAACTCCGAACGCAATTGTGTAATTCGCCTTATCTGCGCGGTTATTCTTTCTCACTCACGATTTTCTATAATATTTCAACCCACACAATAATTAGAGTTAAGACTCTGAAAATATTAACACTGCCATCTTGTAATCATAAATGATATTATAATGTATTATTAAGTAATAATCACAATAAATAATAATTTGGTAATTTTTATTTTTCGTACTACTTTTAATTCAATTGAACTTGTGTATTAATTTGAATGGATTATAAATGCTAATGTTACTGTAGTCTCAAGGGACAAACATGGTGAGAAAAATGTAACATAGTGTTTATTCATAAATTGTCCAAAATAATTCGTAGGTACTTTTATAGAACCGTATTTAGGTAATCTTATTCGAAACTCAACTAAAAATACTACAGATAAACATTTCTGGCAAATAGTAGTGGATGTTTAGATGGAACACGTGTAGCTAATGATGAAATATTGTATAGTTGTAAGTCGTAATTTTATCGTAGTTTTAAGACACATCAATGGATCATGTCTATTGTATAGTTACCAATAAATTGTTTATAGTTGTATATGTCTGCAGCCCGTTCTCTCCAAAATAATTTCAAAGTGACAAATTCGCTGAACTGCTAACGAATTTCTAAAAACTATGTATTTCCACTGATAAAACATTACAAGTTGAAAGTAATCATAAATAATAGTTTGCAAATGATATATTGATCAAATATGGATCTTTAAACAATGTTGTATCAAATAAGTTTAACAATATTATAATTAGTGATTAATTATGTTTTCTAGTTAATTATTTTGCATGGCTGCAGACTAAAAGTTGCAATGCTCTTAAATGGCACGACTCGTACTGGCATCAGGAGGGTACGTGGTGCGCAAAAACAGCGAAGGTATGAACTATTGTACAAAATGCAATGACTGTGGAGTAATTTTTGGAGAGAAGGGACGTTAGCACTCGAATAGAAACACACCTTTATTCATAACACGACTCCATTGAGTCTTCGTCTTCGTTAGGGAACATTAAGACTATAGAAAACGAAACGCGATGGTTTTCGCGCGCAAATTACGATGACTCGCGCCTCAACCACACCACTACCGCCCTTACTAATTTAGACAATGTTAAATTAAGTGATATTATTATGTAATATAAAATACGAATTTTAAAACGAAGTGACGTGTGAGACGTTGACATTATCCGTTTGATTTTGTCCTTGTAAATATATTTGCTATATGATTTATTAAATGAATGTAACATATTATTAATGAAAGAAAATAGATGACACAATTTTTTCCCTTGTTTCATTTTTCCTATCTCAACAACGTATATAATATGACGTACCCAAACTACATAGGTACATGTCGCCAGATACTAATAAACATCATAAAATAATAAAACCCTAATTATTGAAATAAAAAATAACAAAAATATGTCGGAGAAATACTACGGAGGCCGTAGGCTGGATATGTAACAGTTACGCCAGTTAAGTATACAGATCGTATGTTATAATTGGCCCCGGACAGATCATGGCTTTAACCATAAATTGAATTCTAAGAATGTCTAAGAGTTCAACAGTGAAAATATAAAAGTCTTATGAATATTATTATTAAAGCATTTAGAAAATAACTTTGCTCACCACCTATTCCATAGTGGGACGTAAACGTAACTGGTGAAACGTAGGAGTGTACTGCATTACTCTGCCTACCTCTTCGGGGATTACAGGCGTGAAGTTACGTTTTTTTTTTAGAACATAACTCAGGTTAATTCACTTGTAATTTACGGGAATATAAGACAGTGGCCAGTACATATTTGTCGGTACTTATGTCCTGGTATGTGTCGGTATTTGCGTTGCTTATCTGTTATATTGTGATTTGGTGTGCGTATAATTATCTGTAGGTAACAATATAGGCAATAGGTATAAGTAAAAATATTATAAAGTTTATAATTACGTTATGTAATTTATCAGTTACCCGGTTGCCACAGCAGAGACTTTGGTCACTTTGGGATCAGATGGCCGTGTGCGAAGTTGATCCAAAATACAAAATCAAATCGCTTAATCAAAAGGAGTTTTACCAATGTAACTTACCAGCACTGCGACGGCGCAGGATTGACTTCAGACGATCGCAGATCTGTATAATTCATAAAACCTAACCATAGTACCTACCAAACATATTGTATGTCCGTTGCTGCATAATATAACAAAGTATTATAACCCGTTTTGGCGATTTAACATGCTATAGACGACTAGCGACATCTGGTATTACAGATACAAAGGAATACATTTAAGTGTCTAATTCTAACGAAAGATGTCGCGATTTGGTAATTGTATGCTAGCCTTTTTATTTTGTTTAAAATACATTTAAATTTAAATTCACTTCTGTCGTGACTTTACCTATGTCAATTTTATTAATACCTTTTTTAATTTAGCCAAAACAGGTTCATTCTGTTATTATTAAACAAGTTTTTCACAATATATAACATGATCAAATATTATAAACTTAGTTCAAATATTCATTCATAAATGTTGCTTTTAAGATTTTATTCTTATGTCACAAAAAACAATGAAGTAAAAAAGAGATAAATTCTAAGTAAACAAGCAAGCAATTAAGTATTACGTATTTGTGGATACATCATAAACCACTTATAAGGATATATTTGAACTCTCACTACGTCTTTTAATAAGAAACTTGGCAAAATCGTCTTTTTCAGGATTGAATGAAGTTATTTTGTCACACTGTGCCGTCGTAGCAGCCTGCTGGATTTGCTCGCCGAAAGCCTTCACATCATCTCTCTTCAACTCCACCATATACTTGCGAGATTCCATAATAACAAAAGCGTCGTCACGCGCCATCGACCAAACGCTCGGCTTTATTCGCGGCAGCATATTGTGCCCAACGAAAACCCCATGAAACAGGCCTTGGAATTGCGGCTTGTGGGGATAGTGGTCCAGTGCCGAGAGGGACAAAAAATGTACCTTACCGTAATCCACGTTTATATATGTATCACGATCTTCGCGTAGCAACAAACACGCTTCGGGGCCGCTTTCAGAAATTTTCGCACTCAACTCACTCATTACCACCATCCCTAAATTCTGCTGATTGTCTAAATTAAAACTGTTCACATCGAATTTCTGGCGATTTTCCAATTCGTACAGCAGCCTCATGACGTTCCGTTCGGACACATCCGTAGCACGTTTGTAATTTACGCCATGAGATGATTTCAGCATGTCTTTGTCTTCACAATCCAACCCATACGCTACGTAAGGCGACGTTACCATATCCCCGAGATATCCACGATGTAAATACCTATCCCCGCATCTATAAACCCCAGCCGCAAATGTGACATTCGGTCGGCACACTTCAGTTTCCAGCCAAGTAAAAGCAACGCCGTGTTCTCGGAAATGCTTGTACTCTTGAAAGCAAATCTGACTTCCCGCTTCCTTCAGACGCATGTGGTAATCCCAGTCGTACACTCCAGCCCTAGTATCATACCTGACTCCCAGGCTGTGCCTAATTCTGTGCTCCCATAGTTCGCAAGCGTTAAACTGATTGGTGTTACCCGTCGTCCAAAAGTTGAAAAGATTTTCCATGTAATCACGCTCGCGATATTTCGTCTGCTCCAAAGAAACGCAAGGAACGAGGCAGTTCATGTAGTCCAGATTGGTCATCATACCGACCAGCTGTCGAGCTTTTGCGATCAGGTATCTCGATGTGGAAGGCCGAAGAAGAAGGTTACCATACACTTCGAGTAAGCGTCTTGTCTTCTCTAAAAGACCACATCGCGTAGTTCTCTCCAATGCCAAAGACAAGAGGAGGAACTGTCGAGCTACAAGCTCCGAGCATCCATCGACGACGAATATATTCATGTACCGCCTGCTGTGTCGGTAAGCCTGAGCCAGCGTCTTGATCAGATGCCTCGCGTCGCATCCTCCGATCACCAGAAAATTGAGTTCGTAAGCGCTCTCATCTCCGTGCTGCAAATACTCGTCTTGCAAATCGAGTGCGGGACTCACGCCCCAAAACATTTTTTGCCCGTGTTTTTTATGCGAGAGTCAACAGAAGAATGGCGATTGTGGCGATATTTTCAATGTCATGGAAACGTAAACGAGGAGGCGGTGAAGCGTCACAAGGGCGTTGCTAGGCAACCATCTATTAGTGTCACACGGGCATATCCTTTTTTATCTGCGCTGGCTTGAGCGGTAGCGGCCGGCCAGCCTCGTATCATTAATTAACTACAGCCCAACGGTTCCAGATAACCGTTCAAGTGGCAACAATACGCACTAGGGTTCATAATTGTGCAAAATATAGTTTTCTCCTCTGAATCAATACCTTGTAGAAAATTCTTAAAGCTATTGTGATAAAAATATACTTTGTACTGATCTAATACTAAACTAGAGAATGTACCAATACTAAAAGTAAAAAAATTTCAAAAATTTCACCAGGTACGTTTACGTCCCATCATGGAATAGGGAAAGAGCCTATTGCCATACACCAGACACACGAATATTCTGGATCATTACTAGAAATTAGAAAAATCCAACACTAGCCAACTTGAGGATCAAACCCAAGACCTCTCGATCAGTGATCGTGCTTACGACCTCTCGTCCAACGAAGAAGTGTTAATGATATGAATGTATAAAATTAATGTTGCATATAGTAATTAAAATTATCAATAATTAGAGGAAAAATAAAACGTTAACCGCTTGTAGAGTTGTCATTTATGAATAGGCCAATATAAAGGAAAAAACATATTCGGATCACTAAATTAGAGAACGAATGTTAAAAATTATTAATTACTTTTAACTTTAACTGTACCGCGGCTCCCGCGGAGTAGGGCTGCGCTACTCCTTAGGGCTGAAGACCAACGGCCTAAGTAAGATTACAGCTAAGCGACCGTTTAATTAAATAATAAATACAATTATTATTCTTACTTTATAGACTCTTTTTAATAAAGGGATAAAATATTTCATGATTTTACATACATTCAAATAAATTGCGTAGTTTGGAAACTACAAATTACAATTTATAATACACTAACTATATTCTGTCATATATTTAACAAAGAAAACGTTTAGTGAGTCTATAGATATGTTTTTGTTCGAATATGATAAATATGCTTGGTGTGATGTAACTCCAGCTCCACAATAATTATGTAGCTTATATTTTAAGTTATACTTAAGT
>DWTO01006449.1:0-10025 GCA_018244755.1 Jemadia pseudognetus | reverse complement strand
CTCTGCATAGAGCACCACTGAGCACCGCTACACTGAGTAGACTACACTACACTACATCTGCAACGACTGATGTATGCAGACCTATGTATGTAAGTATGCAGAGTATATTTTTTTTCATAACAGAAAAAGAACATTCAAGTGATAAGAAACCTTTTAACCTCTAGCTAGTAAACACTAGACCAAATAACAAGAAATGATGTTAAGCAAAGTACGATTTTAGGATAAAAAGTAGATAACATTGTTAGCGCTGAACGCCCTTTGAATTGAATTCTTAATAATAGTACTTTTAATTAGATTGAGCCTCCACTCCAAGATTTTGTAATGAGAACTTCTATTGCATATTAAAAATTAATGATACCGTTCTTTCAACTGTTAGTTTGTAGTTATATTAAGCGTAGAAGTATTCTTTGTAGGGTTTCAACTTTGATACTATTTTGCTAAAAGGGAATCTAACCGGTTTACTTCAAAAAAATATGATATCCTACATTATTGCGTTGCTAGATACTCTAACTTATAAGGGATACATAAAATATTAATAAATAACAAAGAAAAGGAAAGTTGTTTGCGAGCATATTAATCAAGATATTTTTTATTTCTTTAATACAAAGTATCGCCGTTTTTTTTATTTATCATTTGTGAATAGTTTTGTATTAATTTAGTATTATTTTCTAATGATATTATTGTGTTATCTAACTTTATAATTGAAATACCATTTTTTCATAGAATTAAAAGAGTGAACCTTACAGATATAATGTGTCAATAAGCAGTTTTCTCATTTCCTTTCATTGCCGCCATTAATGTTACTTCCGCTAAACAGAATTTGTGGTCAAATATTACAATCTTATTTTTCCTTCCCATTATGAAAGATATCAGATTTTATTAGGGAAAATACAAAAGGGCCAATGGTCATGATGATTTTTGCTTTAAGTATCTCATATGAAACCATAACGAGTTTTATTCACTGGACATATTAAGAGGTGTCACATAACTTTGTGTTAAGACTGACCACGAGGATATCACAGTTGTAACTATTCTTGCTGCTTTGCGGCAAAAATATTATTTCATCTGTTTTAAAGAGTACGCATATACACGCAGTGATCTTGTTCATTGTGGAATCGTTCCAGATTATAGGAAGGAAAATAGAATTCATAATCTAGACTCAAGAATATTTCATAAAATGGACTCCATATTTATTACTCATATCCTCACCAGCTACCACAGCCTGGATTATTATAAAAGGATCGTACTCCAATAACATAAACTAACTTGAGTAATGACAGGTTAAAGTCAGGGTAGGGCAAGACATGACATTAGTCGCGTGGTCAAAGGTCAAATCAATCACGCCAGGTAAGAACCGAATGGTATACATAATTTGCTTCTTTAGGTATTTAGTAGGTAAGATCGATTAGTTGCACTCAGTGGTAAAAAATTCATGCGTAATTTATTACATTTTAAAGTTTCAACATTACTGCGATTCTTTTGTCAACGAATGTACCGAATATTTAAAAATCTCTACTTTTTACTACTCTGTAAGTACTGTCTATTAATTGACGTTGAGAATACGGACATACTCGTAAATATTGAGCGTTTATTTTATACAATTTAATAAAACATATAGGTATGCATTTTTCGTTCCTTGGGATACTGCTCTATTTGAACCTTAACAATATATATGTATTAATAATCTGATACTATTCTGTTAGCGTAGTCTTTCTCAAAACCGGAACAAAGATTTCTATTAACATATATAAATGATTGAGTGCCTATGAATGTGTGATAAGCAATTCATCTATATATATAACAGAGTGGTTTTTACTATGTACTCGTAATTAACTACATAGTCAGAAGCAACGAAAATGCGGACACTTCCACCCTTGCAATGCGACCGACATGTTACACTAGGACAGATTTACCTAAACCCCAAAGAAACGAACAGGGACGGTAAATTCTCCACATACTACTACAGAAGGATTTAAGAAATTTGTATTCAAGTACACTCAGTACCAGTAGTGCAGTGGTTAAGAATACACCCAGTTTGTGGATCCCAAGTTTAAGTCGTGATGCACAGCTACTTGTATAGAAAATTATGTGGCTTTTAAGATTAGATGCTAAATGCTGTAACGGTGTAAGAAAACATCTCTTAAAAAGCGAGTGAGGTCTGCTAATTCGTACTTGATCAGCGTAACTAACCTTAACCCTTAATCCTTCTCATTCTAATGAAAATCCATGAACCGGCGCGATGGTTGGTGATGATTATAAGATTTTATGCCGGTTACGCGAAACATCCTAATTCCAGACGCGATAATATTTATGTCATGGACAATACAGAAAAGCTGTGCATAACTGCTAATAATAAATTAACCATAATTGTTTTCTAAATGTCCTAGTATTAATTCTTATAGCAACGCATTACATTTTACGTCTTCGTTATTAACTTTCATTATACAGTATAATTTTCATTCTGCACCATTCCTAGCTGGATTACTATCTCTATTAAGCTGTGTTGTTTTTCATTATAATATCTAATGAATAGTTGACTAGCTCGTTAGCACATTGTTTAGAGAATCTACATGCTGAGCCGGGAATCGTAGCTTCGATACCTACTCTGCACGTACATATATTGTTCGGTATGTGTTCTGCGTTTGTTTATAAGAAAACAAATATTTATATGTGTTTAAACATCTAGTCTATTAGACATCTGGTACCTATAATGTAGGCTCCGCCAAGCTTAGGATCAGATGGCTATGTGTGAAGACGATGAAGTAATGAATGTTTTATAAAGATTAAATGTCACTAGTTGTAACTCTAAAGGAAAACATGTCGAGAAATGTATTTCCCATAATGCCCTGTATAGCGCGTAATAAGGTATGGCAACTCATACTTAAGATTAGTCAATATATTAGAGTGTTTTAACCCTTCTCGTTACAAGAAGTCTGTAAAAGGAATTGATAAAATAAAATGAGACTGGAGCTAAAAGTATGAAAAATAAATTTCCAAGGAACACAACAAAGCTTTCGTTTTGAGAACGAAGAAAATATTCAAAAGTGTACCAACAATGGAAAAATACTGAATCGAAAAATAAAATTGAAACGAGGGTTTTAGCAACAACAATTTCATATATCTTGTCATAATTCTGGATTTTCAATACATTTAAAAACATTTTAAATTTGCTAACTAATTAACTAATAAACTTACACTAGTACCAATTGTTACAAAGGATAATAATGATATTTTTGAATACGAGTAACTCGCTCAAGGCCACCGGACCTCAAAGAAGGCAGAAAGTATATTATGAGAACCTGATAGGTGGGATTGCATACACATGTATATAAACTTCGCAATTCTCTTATCTTCTTTTTATTCAACCTTAATTAACCCACTGCTGGATATATGTCATAGGATTGTCGGCCTCTCTTATTTATTAGATCATCGGCCCATCTCACTGATTATCGGCTTACGTTTCTTTTTCCTTGCCGTGGTCTGCAGCTTAGAATCTTACGAATCCATTTTCCATCGTATCTGCAACAAATATGTTCCGACAATCACCACTTTGCACTTTGCTATGGTTCTTGCAATGTTCATGACCTTAGTCCTTCTTCGGATCTCTTCATTTGGTACGTGGTCACTTTTGGAGATATACAATGTTCCATTTTTTTGCATCGAAACATCTTGGTTAGTTAGGAACTACGTTCCCGCACCGTACGTCATAACTGGCAAGAAGCATTAGTCAAACGAAATCGAAATACATATTTCTAAAGGTAATTGTGCACCCAGACACAAAACAATTTTTTTTGCAGTTATCGTATAAATATTTATCCTGAGCAGAAGACGAAGCCACGGCCTCCGGTCCAGCAGTCAGACTCATAAACCATTGGATCTACAGATCAACTGACATTAACGGACTACACAAATATACATACATACTACATAAATATAAATATATACAATATAATTAGTCCAGTGTAGTAGAGTGCGATAGCCAGATACATTCATACACAAAAACTTAGAAGATATCCAAAAATTACCAACCCACCGCAGATACAACGATAATCTTTAGAGGATATCGATTTTCTGCCGAGGGACTAACTGCCTTTCAAAACCAATAAATATTAACCAAGCCGATATAGCAAATTCAGTAATACCTAAAGGAATATATTCCTTGACAAAAATCTATCAAGCTTTAGGAAATGCTACAAAGCTTTCGTTTCTAAGCTTAAAGCACAAAGAAAACATTCTAAAATAAAAGGGGGATCGAAGAATACCGCCAATGTATGTATGTATGTATGCATGAAGAATTGTAAGAAGAAAGATAATAAGGAACGAACCTCATTATCTTGCGACTATATAAACTTAACAAAATTGGAGACTATATCCACCTAAATGTATACGAAAGATGCTGATTGCATTGTTTTTATCTAGAAGCTAGAACTATGACCATATCCAATTTCCCAATGTTCGTGAAAATACGTTTAGTGACCGGTCAAGAGACTGATCAAGTGACTGACATAGGATTTTAAAAGATTTCACTACAGATATAAGAATATCAGTAGTAGAATCTTTTGGAATCCTTTAAAACCTTCAGTGTTACCTTTGAGGTAGGTAAAAGTGACTGCATAATATAAAGTTAATTTTGAACCATGGAAGACACTCATGAATATTTGACTGTACCGATCACAGATTCAAAGCTGTCGGTAAAGGAGTCGTTCGCCAGAAGACCACATCAATTTAATTATCCAGCTATCCACCCGCTCCACAAATTTACGGTGTTTTAAAAACGTCGTTTAAATTCGGAAACATTTAAAACAATGAGTGAGTTGGCACTAGAAGAATATTATATTTGAATGTTATGTTATGTAACGTGTAGTAGATGGTATGTACTGCTGGGAAACTAATAACCCTTTTAGCTTCCTTTCATAATTGGCGATAAATATGGACTCTGACAATAAGGACGTAACATAATTTGACATGGTTGATTATTATTACATGTTGCTACATAACATCACGCCTTTATCACTCCAATAGGATAGGCAGATGACTGTAGTTCTCCAATGTTACATATGTTATGTCATATGGACATCCTTTGGAATAAGGGGTGATATTAAGAGTTGAACCATTACATGTTATTATTATTATAAAAATATATATTGCTTTTTATAATACATGAATTTCAATACCTTACTGGCCGATAACATCCCGTCTTGCTATAAATAACGTTTTAAAGTTCCGTAAAGACCTTTTAAAACGTCCCAATACCAAGCTTTTCCAGCCCACGTAAAAGAACAAGTACGCAAATTTCCATTTCTAGATATTCAAGTCGCCAGCAAAGGAATGAAAACCGATCCAATTCAAACAAAGTGGCAGCAAATCACAAGTTGAAGAACGATCGACCATAACTTTTGATAAGGCAGTATTCAGACTAACCATTGAAATTAGGATTTTTGTTATTATTTTCAAAATAGCGTTATGGACATTTTGTTTCATTTATTAAACAATAATACAAACTCAAGGCCATTTATGTCCCACTGTTAAGCACTGCTCCATGCTGTATCCCTTAAGATTGGCTGAAATGTGGATTAGTGGTCGACTAACGTGTTGAATATTCTTAATGCAGCTTAATGAAAGCTGATGAGATGCAACGAAGACTACCTAATGGTGACAACCATCGGCAGATTGAATCCTTTGAAGGGCAGAATCCTTAATGTCAATTTCTTACTAATAGTCACCCGAAGAAATTACGATAACTAATAGGCACATGTGTTAAATTTCAACGTATTCATGTCAATAAAAAGATAATAAAGATAAAAATAAATTCGGCTAAACGAAAATAAAGCCGACTCAAGAACAGAAACCAATCGTACCAATTCGAGGCAGAAGTTAGCACATTCCATCCTGCACTACTTGCTAGTATCAGTACATTATTAATTATTTTCCGATCTATAGTTTGACAGCGTCACAAAAGCGCAGTATGTAAACAACCTAATCTAAGGGCGTTTACGAGCGTGCCATCAATAAATCCGTTTAGTGGCAGGACCGACGGCTAATGGGCCCTGTAAAACATTGTAAGGGAGAATTTTTATTGCGATCTGTATGTGATATATGGTGTAGTAAATCCTTTCGTTTTCAATGACGTTCGATTGTGTTCAGCCTCATTCTGGAGTTTAAATCTGGGGAGATTCGGGGTTATTTTGTGATATTTTGTGATATTTTGTGTTTTATGGCTCATTTTCGTATTTTTTCATATCCGTCACAATTTACGTCCCGTTTTATGTGCATGCCCGATCTCTGTAGCCGGGTGTAGAGGTTAAACATCTACTTCACTAACAAAATGATACGCCATTATCTGGGAACCAGACAGCGAAATTGTCAAGCTGAAAATTAAAAATAGATTTATTCAGAACCTCCCTATTGTTGCGCTTAATCGATTTTTTCTCTAATTTAATTGATTTTTGTATTCCTTATGTACCTACATCATATATGATGTAGTATGAGTACTGTTGAGCTATAGCTCACCCACTCACTACTACTACCAGTACTACTACCTACCACACTCATAGGAATACTAATACTACCAGTACTCATAGTACCCACGATGTACTGTTTTTTTAATTAATGTTCTGTGTGTCTGATCTAAGTCTGCTCTCATTTATGTGTACCTATGTTGTATCCTGTGTGTGATTGAAAGGAGTAATAACGAAATAGAATAGCTACATTAACACATGCCATGTTAAGACGGTTTAATCAATTTGATTTAAAATAGATTTCTATTTATCATTAAATAAATTTGACTACAATTTGTTTTAATAAGGTCAAAGGCATTTAATTGATATTTTTACCAAAGACAAGAAGAAGACATTGAAAAGAGAAAAGAAGAAAACCGTTTATTCGGGCTCACTTAACAAATATCAATATTTAAGACTATGTAACATTTATAGCATCATTTCTCTATAGGGTATAGCAATTGTTATGAATCTAATTCATCATCATCATCAGCTTATTGCAGTACACTACTAGACATACGCCTCCCCGAGGGGTGAAGCTAATTATCTGATTACAGTATACGAAAATAACTCTTCAGATCCGACTGCTAGTATCAGATATAACCGCGACAAAACAAACAAGATACTTTCATATTAATTATAAATTGTATTGTTAATATAGATAATACACCTCAAAAGCAAATACTCTACAGAGTAGGTGATAGCAATAAAGTTATGACATCTTCAACATTACTCTTTATATTTCTGAAAGCGAACAGTCTATCAAAGTTTATTCTGTTTAAAAGCCACCAGCAATCAACTGTTGTCTGTGAAGAAAACAAATAAAAATATCCTATCAATTTGTAAGCTGTCATACAATACGTACCGTATACCTTCGTGATAAGTACCATTTCTCTGAGGCACTCTACATTCTAACTGCTCTGGTTGATACAATTCATGCCATTTTGAGCTTTAATATATGTTCATAAAGTCTCATTTAAGCATTTAATGCTTTTTGAACACAATGCATTCCATTTTCAACCTTATGATGATAGTGTTTAGTGTTCTATAATTGTTAAGATCGGATATAGATAATAGTTATCGGCTAAGTACTTAAGAAATAGTCGTTAGAGCAGACCGAGAAACTCATTATAGGTTTCTATTACATAAAGTGACTCTTGATCATACTGAAAAGACCGTTTCGTTTTGCTGGCGGGTCCTCGCGACCCGATATATTTTATATATAATAACACGGATCAATTTAGGTACAATTATGTCAAACAAATGAATCCGTGCGCCGCGTGCCCGTGTACAACGTGCGCTGCGATGGGTCCGTGCCTTTATTTCTGAAATAGACTTCGTGGTAAAAGTTCCATTTTTACTAAAATATAAGTCGCTCGCCTTGCCATAAGCCTTATTACCAGAATAATATTGTGTCGCTTTTTGTCATTATCATATACAAAGTCGAATCCGGTCGTATTTATTTTGTTCTACCGATACGCCATGAACATATAATAAGATTTGTTCGAACGATATCTGTTTTGGTATTTTTTTATAATACATTCCTACACAAACATCTGTTTACGAACTGGGCAAAACCGGTTAGTAATCACAAGATTGCGTATGAATACACTTCAAAAAATACAAGAAAAAGACATCTAAGTATAGTGGCCAGGCAGCGAAACAAGGCAGTAATACTTTTGATTGAGTTATGCTAGGGAAACCAGGCACGATGTTCTGTATTATTCACCATCAATATACATATCAACATCATCAACGGAAAGAGTTAAAACCGCAATCTACCACACAGGTCAAGTACAGCTTGGCATACTTCACTTACCTTAAACAAAGACATGAAAACTGATAGGTTTTCAAGATACCTCACAATATTTTCTTGTACCGTTTTCAAAGTGATATTAAATTTTTAAAATGTATATAACTTTGTGAATAAACAGGTGCGGGTCACTATTTGAATCTACAAACTCCAAGATTGGGAAACCATTAAGCTATCATTGCTAACTTTTCGTCGACAAATTGTATAAAATCGAAGTAAAATAGTACGACAATCGATATGGCGGTATTAAATGTACAGTACCGCCACGGACGTGTTAAAAAATTATCCTGCCTATTGAAAACTGTGCATTTTGAGAACAAATTGGAGCGGCAACCATTTTCAATATCTGAATTTCGTTTGACTTTCTACCATTGTTATATTTTACTGGAAAATTTAACTTTCAGTTTTCGAAAGGCAAATACTAGAAGCGCTTTATAATTTTGTAGCATTGTTCCTGCCAATTATTCCATTATTCGGGGAATAACGAAAAAGCCTCATTATAAACAAATCGAAATTTTATATTTAGGTGACTGCCTTGTTTATTATGTTGATTGCAGCCGCATCGGCCGACCGGGAAGTCCCTGGGTTCATATCCCAAGTCCAGCACTACTGTATTTTTTCCAATTTAGATTTTCTAGTAGTAGTGCGAAGTTTGGAAATATGCCCGTTGCATAGCAGTAAACTCACCACCTAGTCAATGGTGAGACGTAACCGTAACTGGTGAAACGTATAAATATACTACATTCATCTGCCTACCTCTTCGAGGATTACAAGCGAGATATTACGTTTTTTCTATTTAAATTTAAATTGCTAGTAAATTTAAATAAGAAAATACGTATTGAATCAGAAAACGAGCTATAACCAGCCGGCGTTCTGTTTTACTTTTCTGTGTTTCAATATTTTGTGTGTACATGAACTGTAAATTAATAAGGGTGCCTGTATTAAATGATAACAGTTGTAACATAGGTGTGTGACGTGGCGTAGTTGTGACACATGGCACTGCTGCATCCTACCGTACAGTGTACCTGAAGTCAAATGATACACAGGTAAAATAGGACAGCAAAGATTGATTAAGGTGTTAATTGGTTGATAAGCTTAATATTAAAGAATCTTGCATGACCGTTTAAAAAATAAAAAATAAATAAACATACAGACGAATTGAATACCTCCTCCTTTTTGAAGTCGGTTAAAAATACTTTTTAACAATGTTTCTTTCTACTTTTTCTGTGTCTATACAAATTCTCTGAAATATAAATTATCATACCATTTCCAGTAGTGCTTGATCAATGGGCTAACGATTCCAATGTAGGGATTATTGCAAATATACCCGAGGCCTGGCTTTGCAATTGATCTACAGGGATCCGTGAAATCTCCTACTATTTGTTTTTATGGGGTTCATAAGCTGGACTGTATTTCTATTTATTTGAATTTTTCCTTTACGCTTCATTGAGATTTAATGAAATTTTTTATTATGAACTCGTAAATCCGACTTGAAAATGTACTGCGAGATAAATTGTTAAAATTAAAATGAATGAAATTGAATTGATGCTTGTAATAGAATAGGTATCATTTTATACACTGCTCGTGAAGTTTTTCACTTTATTGTACTTGTGTAAGTGGTAGGTGTGCAGGTTTCTTGACGATGTTATCCTTCACCGTTATAGCAAGTGATATTTAAAATTGTAAAGCATATTTTTTGCAAAGAGGTGGGCGCT
>DWTO01006448.1:0-10025 GCA_018244755.1 Jemadia pseudognetus | reverse complement strand
ACACCCAGACACAGAACAAATACCTGTGCTCATCACACAAATATTTATTCTGGGTGGGAATCGAACCCACAACCCCCGGTGCAACAGTCAGTTTTACTAACCATTGCACCAATGGGCCAGTCAAATTAGTACAACTGCTGAAAAACAAATATAATTTAAATGTACCCTAACCAAACATGGGGGCAAATAGCTGTGCTACACTGCTACAGCATTGATGGAATCTTATCATGATTGGTAACTCACATACTTTTGTTATTCACATACCATATTTAGTTACCACCAACCTCCTCTTACTGTCACAGTGCTAGCTCAATAACAACAAGTGGTGATCCAAAAGTAATGATAATAATCAATAATAAACACAATGAATATGGTAAGAATAATAGTTTCTTATTCTACAGTCTCATAAAACATCTACACGTTTAGTCCATCTCTTTTCTAAACTAAGAATTTCCTTAGAAAAAAAACTTGATTCTGACCCTCTAAAAAATCTTCAATAGGGGCAATCACTTCACTATTGTAGTCAAATTACTAGCCCTGGAGGTATTCCTTAAGCCAAGGATAGAGTAAGAAGTCACTGGGGGCCAGATCCGAGGAATACAGGTTGTGCTTGAACTGCAGCCACGGCAACTACAGCTGTGTGAGCCATTGTGTTGTCTTTGTGAAACAGCACTCTAGCCTGCAGGTTGCCACACCTTTTCTCCTTGATAGACTCCTGCAATCTTCTTATTACTTCTTATTTATTAGAAGCCCATAATAATAGCTCCCTTCTCCAAATAGTCCTCCATATTAATTTCTTCAGCATTTTAAAAAATGAATGCCCTCACCTTTCTTGCTGAGCTTGAAACTGATTTTCTTCAGTACCGTTTTGTGGGCTTGTTTCCATGTCATCGATTGTTGTTTAATTTCAGGATCAAAGTGGTTGATCCAGGTCTTGCCTACGGTCACAAAACATATCAAAAAATTCTCCTGGTCTCCAAGGAACTTTACGAGATTTACTCTTGAAATGTAGACTAGTTTCTCCTTTTGCTTGTCAGTTAATATTCTCGACACACAACACATAGAGACCTTTTCCATATGCAATTATTTTGAAAGGATTCTTGTACTACTGCCATATGAGATCCCTTAGACCCCAGCTACGTGCCTGATAGTCACTTTTCAATTGGCCAATACAATATCTTGCCCTATTTAAGTGTTTTTTTTCCTGAACGAATGGATACCGAAGAAATTAGAGGACAATATATTTTTATTTTTATGTGCACTAGAAATAATCAATTATCATTACTTTTGGATAACTTCTCCAAATTAATAGTCTTCAAAATGTTGTTTACAGCAGAGAAAACAAATGTTCCTAACAATGTTAATGTAATGCACTTCAGTTTAACATGGTCAATAGAATTTATTTTATCATGTACATATATGATAGGTTCTATATACATGCTTACAACATGATTAGAGATATGGTAATTTACTCTCCTTACCAACTGCATATATTTAGGGATAATTATGTTGAACAAGAAAACTGGAGTCAAGCATTGGTGCTGACACTAAAAATTTATTTTACCTCAAAAACTGGTCTGTGTACGGCAGATTTAGCAGGTGTATCAAAAATCCCTTTGTGATCCAATGAATCCTTTGAAAAGTTGGTTTCATAAACTACTGAAGACTCTTCAGGGATTTCTAACACATTTAGATCCCCGTTTCTCACTAAGAAGTTGAGGAAATCTCGAGATGCGTTCTTCTGAGCTTCTTTTTTATTGGCTGAGTTACCAATCGCTGTGTATGAGTAGCCGTCCACTCGGATCTCACACAGAAACCGTTGGCGATGTTTGGGGCCTGAAGAAAATATTTAAGCTGTTATTATAACTACTTTACTGCGAAGATTTGCTTTAATAATGGATTAAAATTGTTTATCTGAAAGTTAAATGACATCTATTGGTACTTTATTGTAGAAGCAAATACAAATCCCCATAAAAGAGCGAGGCAACTTACTTAAGCGAAAGAGTTTAGTTTGTTTGCACAGAGTTTAGTTAGTGTGCACAGTTGATTGTTTAACCTATAAATCAATTTTGAGGCAAGCATAGAACCGAACCTTTGAGAAACGCACAGAACCTGTGACAGATAAAAATATATTGTAACTATACTCAATACTATACTCAATAGCCATACTCGAATATTTATGGGGTAATAATATAAAAAGTATTACCTGTCGCACGAATGTTGAATTGCGGTATTATATTTTTCTTACCGCAAAAAGAATGGAGGTAGGATTTAGCGTCCATGTTTGTTATATACGTTTACTTAGCATTGAACATGTATGAAATAATTAAAGGATTTAAAAATCCCTATTTCTCGTGCATATATTTCGTTGAAAAAAGAAGTAAAAAAGCAACGATAAGGACTCAATGAAAAATCCACCAAGCTATGTAATATGTATAATGTATTAATGGCGAGGTGCGGTGCGGATGACAGCTGACAGACAGCTATGAAGTAGGGGTGTAAAAAATAATCGCTTTTTATATAAATCGATTATTATTTTCTTATATTTTTTCTTAAAATCTAAATCCTATTAATATAAATGTGAAAGTTAGGTTTAAAGATATTTATTTCTCATACAACATCAGTCCTTTACACGAGAACCATATTATAGATAAGAAATAGTTATAAATATCCGATACAGGCAGTTAAAAGCTAAAATAAGAAAAAAGAAAAAATAACACATTTAGAGGGTAGTCTAGCAAATGCCTGCTCGCTGCAAAACGAATGATATTTGTTGTACTCGGTCAAACTATTATCAACGATGGTACAAGTAAAGAGCGGTTTTACGGTATAGCTATACTGTAAGAAATAAACATCGCTAGCTTCTTTTTAAAACTGTTAAGCGAGCTAGCATCTTTGACATCCTTTGGAAGTCTGTTATACAGCTGTGCTCCCTTAAAGATCACTGTTTTACCATAATTCTTTCTAACAAGTGGCAATACTATATGGTTGACGAGGCGAGTTGCATATTTTAGTGTCTCTCCTTTTTTTGTAAATTTAATTTGTGACTAAATAGTTCCATGAATAATTTTGTATATGAGTATACATGTATTGTACGCGTATAATTGTTCAATATTCATGAATTTTGTTTTTGTGTATATAGTTTTAGATTGAGTTAAGTAGTTCTAGTGATATAGTATTTTTATGATTTTATTTTGTAATATCTGTATTGGTTTATATTAGTTTTAGCTGCATTGCCCCATACCTAAGGAAGGCGATTGTTTCCAAAAAAAAACGATTTTTAAATCAATTCAAATCATAGTCCAATAAATCGATACACAAACAATCGAGGTAAAAAGAATCGATTTTGCAAAAATCGATCTTTTTCCGATTTGCTTATTGAGTTTATGTTTTCAATACAAATACAAACCCATTTACTAATTAATGAGTTTTTACTACTAAATCAAAGTAACAGGTATTTAAAAAGATATTTATTTCAGTTAGGTACATTTAAAAAGTTAAAAAATTATATAGTTTATGGTTCCCAGTGACTAATATTCAAGCTTTTTAACTCTTACACTCGTACATTCAACTAATTGTAAATAATTTTGTTTGTATCGAAACAGAAAAAATCGAATCTCGATTTTAGAGGGTGAAATATCGATTCAATGGATCGATTCAGTACACAGGATCGATTTAAAAAATCGATCTTTTTGGTCTACAAAATCGTTTCTTCGATTAATCAATCTCAGATCGCCATGCCTACAATTAATTATCTACTATAAGTGAACGCCGGTGAAATTCCTGCCTAATTATTTCCTTTTACAGCAAAGTTTAAACTATCAAGCCTCCATCCATACCCATTGCCCTTTGCAGTTTGTGTAAATATTTGCTTCTATGTGTTAAAAATAATAACGTTATAACTTAAATGTAAAAATACATTTTTTTGTTGGGATGTATACTTCTGAGCAATTACTTTTGTATTATTCTATCAATGTGATAATATTAGCTTAAGTAATTTAATGGTTAACGTGATAATATAACCGTTTTATTATTTTGTTTTCCTGTTGCATGTTAACATTTGTAATATGTAGGGGATCCTGTTGTACCTACGGCAGTTTTTTGAATTTTGTTTTTTTTTAAATAATGGTGCTACCTATATGTATGTGCAGTGTGCATGTATGCAAAGATCATTTAATTAACTATGTAATTCATTCCAAGACCTGTGTATATTTTCATAAACCTGTAACAACTAGTCATTTGAAAAAAAGGTAGAACTGTCCTAGGTACAACATGCCAGATGTACCTTGGATAGAGCAGATTCAAGTCGAGATAAACATTTTTTTTGTAGCTATTTTCTGTTGAAATGATATTAGTAAAAATCAGTTAATCATATTAGCATTTGCAATCAAAAATAATTGCAGTTTTGATAAATATAACTATATTTAAGTATTGATTTTTAAAAAACCTCTGCCAACTATTTTATGTTAATTATTGTTGACATTTTGCCATTTAATCACGTAATTTTAAGTTGCAACCTATGTTTTATGTTCTTACCGATAAACATAAATTCTACCAAAACATCCCTTAAAACCGATGGATTAACCAAAAATAAATAATGTATAAAACTTAAGATGTTACAGCAAAAATAAACTTAAAAAATCTTAAGAAATTACAACAAAATATGGCAGACTCAGATTTTTAAATATTATTTTGAGATTAATTATTATTTATATTTAATTAAATAGTAGGTATTTAACAAAAATCCCAGTTCATCTCAATTTCTAGAACCTGATGGATTTTGTGTCGAGCACAGGTCTTAATTTTTTCCTTTGCAGCATTTTACCTATAACAATGTGATAAGTGTGTTTTTTTAATACTATGCAATTATACTCATAAAAAGATATGTCAATAATTATTAACTTATTTCTGTACAAAATTATGTGTCTTGGCCAGTGACCAAGGTACAACATTACTTAAGAAGTTTTATAAGCTGACTTGCAATTGAACTTAGGATCTTATATCAGCTAGATATTTTAAGATTAGATTAGAAATAAAACAGTTTTCACAATTATGCAGCACTTTCAAGAAATGGAATAAGATATATAATATAATAAGAATGATAATAGGAATGTTTTGAGTGTAAAAAAATAAAGTGCGTTTTTAACCGTGCTCACACGACGCCAGCGAATCGCAACTAACAACAAGTTAGTGTTAACAAATGACCTTTCAAACACTGTAGACGACGATTCTCAAAAGTGCCGGATTTTTGAAAAAAGAATTATTGTTTTAGGTACACCGTCCAATGTACAACAGGTTCCCCTATAGACCATTTAGTTAAAAATGTGTTTTAAGAAAAATAAATTATAATATTTTATCAACTGTTTTATTCAGTCACAATGCAAAAATATTTACTTATCAATAATGAAATACCTAATTAAATGGCGTAGTATAATATGTACATTTAAGCAATACCTTAACTATTTAAACAAAATATCACAAACAAAATTGTGATCACCAATTTGTACTTAAAGGTGAGTAAATAACTAACACAGCAATATTTGATGTTTACTATTGTGTCTTTTATGGGTGAATAAAATAAGTCACAAGAAGAAAGGCACACTGGCACTTCTTTTTCAAGCAAACTGGCAAACTTAACGATAAACACCTATAAACAGCACTACAGACGTCCCAAACTCATTTCACCTTCACTTATGTTCTGCTTTTTGCTTCTCCTTTTGTTTAACTGGCCCAAACTCATCTCACCCTCACTACGCAATGGAATAATGGCATCAGAAATATCTGAACTGTACTTTGAGAGTGATGTAGAAGAGCTCAACTCTGATATGGATGGCACTTGCAATTTCTGTAGCCTCTTTTTTAGTTTAAATCTAACTTCTCCCAAGCTACTGATATCTGAAGAAGAATAATCACCCTCTGCCGAACTGGAACTAGTGACTGCATTCTTTCTGAATGTTCTGGGTTCCCTTGTAATATTTTTAATTGTATTATTCTTTGAATGAATATGAGATTCAATGTTTGATATCACTTCCCGCGATGTTTGAGGAAGTCTCAAACTGAAACGAGGTGATGACAAGTTTATAGATACAGCTAAATCATCACCATCATCGACATTTATCTTTACTTCGTCTATTGTCAGTGGACTGGTTTGATGATCAATCATCATGGGTACAATTGGAGATGTTGTTCTAGTTTTAATTCTAGTAGGTGAAGTCATAACACTTTTGACATGTGCTGGTGATGTCTGAGTATTCTTTTGAGAAGAGACAACATTATTTTGTATGTTAAAGTCAGTTCCCTTAGATGTAGAAGGTTTGTTTAAGTTTTCTTCCAGCAAATCTCCATATTCATCAATAATCAGTTTTTTAATAAACTCCTTCTCCAATTGAAATAATTTTTCCACTTCTTTTTTTGGGTCTATAGAAGGCCATAGATCATTATAAATAGGTTGCACATTACACCTGTCATTTCTAGGTGAGGTTTGGGTTTCTTTTAAAGATATCTTTTGAGTACTGTTGCTTTGTGTACCCATTTCCTGTGTATCTACTGAATGAAGAAATTCAAATGTATCTACCTTATTTTTATATGATAAGTTCAATGTTTTTGTAAATGTCCTATTTTGAATCTTTTCCTGTGTACTCTTGAGAGAACTTCCATCAGTGTCACTATTACTTGACTTCCTTGAATTAATTTCTTCAGATTGTGCGTCACTTATTTGGTTCTGGTTTTCATTAAGAGGAGAATAATCTGATTTTTCATCTTCAAAGTCGTCCATATAACTATCTTGATCATCAACATCTTTAGGAAGTTGTGTTTTTCCAAAAGGAAAATCAATTTCATTGAAATTATTTGCCAGGGTTTTATTTACTTTCTTCTCAATATCTAATACTTCTTGAAGTAGGTTTTCATCTGATATAGTAAGAACTTTAGGGCTTTCTTCTAAAACTTCTCTTGGAGTTTCTTTCTTAAATGAATTTTCTCTACTTAATATTTCATCTAAAATAGGGCTAAGAACTACATTATTTTTGTTAGGTATATCAGATAATTGCTTTTCAATATCGCTTACTCTAACTCCACCTAAAGTTAATTTTGAATAAGGTATGTATTCAGTATTGTTTAGTGTATGATTTTGTATCCTTTGTTGACCGGAAGTAATGATAGGCTTTGGTTTGACTGTTTTATTTTTTTTTCTTTCAGGCCTCACTAATTTAGCTTGTCTAGAACTTGTGGGATAGCCATATACGGAATTTAATTTTTTCCTCCACTCAACTAAACTTGAATGAGAATGTTTAGTAAATTCTTTTTTACTACCCATGCTTCTGGGTTTACTACTTTCAGATCGTGGCTTAAGTGGTATTCTTTCAATTGTAATTGCTTCTGAATCAGATTTTTTAGCATTATAATTGGATTCACTACTTTCACATGAAGACATTTTAGAAACTTTTCTTGTGGATTCTTTGATACCAGTTGTTATTGGAATCATTGGCGCTTGTACTTTATCATGATTTTTAGTAGGAACTGTTTTTGGAAGAATAACAGGCTCATGTTGGATCGAAATAACTGAAATGTTACATTTGCTTGCTGCATTTTCACTAGTAGCCAAAGATTCAGGTTCAATATTTAAATCCAGCACTTTTTGTTCCTTCAATTCACTTCTTATATTTATGCTAGGCATAATCTGTACTTGTAATGGTTTGCGACGCAACTCCTTCATTTTAGGTTGCACTTTTTCAAAACAAAACTCATTATATGCGATAGTTGGCTTATGTACTTTTTCTCTTTGTGTTTCATTTTTCCTAATGTTATTATCGATATTAGTAGCATTTTCGTTAATTTGGATGGTTTTTGTTTGTGTAACAGTTAAATTCTTTTTTTTAATTGTTCTTTTCTGTGCCGGCATTTCATCCACTTGTATACCAGTACTAAGGAACTTTTTAGGCTTCTCCACGTCGGATGTTACTGATTTTATTATACCTTTAATCACATCTTTACGAGCTTTTGTTGGTGTCGATAGAGAAGGTTTATCAATAATTTTATACCCATGAAATTTCGCGTTCACTACCTCCTCAATATGAACTTTTTCATTGAAGTCCTCATCCAATGGTGTTGGTAACGATTTCACTTGTACTCCTGGCTCGTGATATTGTGACAATTCCCCAGATATCAGCTTCAGGTCGTCTGCAGTCGATTGCAGCATGTCATGCAATTTTCTAAGTATAATTTCCTCTTCAGGTCTCAATGCTGGCTCTGCATTCCAAATGTCGTCACCCATGATGTTAACCATTTCAAATTTATTGCTGCGCTCAACCTGTAACAGATACATGTGATGGTAAATTATTGAAAAAAAAAGAAAAAGATTATATTTTCTTATATAGACAGGTAAGTATTTATTAGGCTACTTATATTTCAGAAAAATGTGCAGATACGATAACAGTAAAATATGATTGGAAGTAAAGCTTACCAAATACCGATCGACTGGATAACGAGGGGACCTGAGGTTCATCTGTTGGTTAGACACAGAGGTTCCGGCATTCTCTCTGATCCCGCTCCGCTCCGTTCTATAGACAAAAGAAATAATATAGTTAGTTAAAGAGCATTATGAGTCAACTGTCATATGGTAATTACATGAAATAGTTATTCATTAAATGAACGAAATGAACTACTTTTATTATATTTTTAATCTTTCCATTTGTACTTTTCTGGCGCTTTTATAATTCCAGGAGTATCATCAAGGTGGTGGTATTGTGACTAAACGCTGATAAAAATATAAAAAAAAATTAATACCACTTATAACCAAGACTTGAGGGTAAGATTCAAAACCATTTTATTAATTTATATAAGTAGACGCCATTTTTGTGTTACATTTCTCATCGGTCGTATCTTCGTCCATATTACTCTTCCTTTTCAGATGTATCTTCTATTTGACATCTCTACATCACCACAACTTCGTGTACATTTCGCGCAGCTAATGGTGTGTAAATATACTTTTGATTAAAAATTACATAATTACGTTGTGTGTTATATGAAATATTTTATACACGTATTTTTTTGTAGGTGACTGTAATTTGTATACCATTTCAAGATGTAAATAGGCGCTTTTATTATTGCCATAATATCGTTTAAGTAGCTTCAAAACGGAATCATTTCGTAAAATACCATAAACAAGATGGAAACCCAATTTACTTGAGTCAATTTTACCGACGTGATCAGGAGATACGGGAAAATGAAAGGGCAATATTTATAAAATCACATCAATTGTATTTCACCAACATTTACATTAACGTCTTAATCGAAGCATTTCACTTGCTGCTTACAGTAAGAAAGATACAAGTCTCAAAATTATTATTTTTGTGTCGATTCTCTGTCGACATCTACAAACAAGCCTATGAGTACAGGCGGACTATAACATTTGCTGTTGATATAATAAATGTTCGCTTAGTAGATGTTGTAATTACATTTCTAGGCTGGTGTTTACAAACTGTGTTCAGAGCTGTACCGTTGGCCCAAACAAGTCGGATTTTACATTTTTTTCGTTATTACTCAAGGTGCATTTCAATATTAGAACTACAGTACAGTGAAATATAGTAAAAACAATTACATAAACGCACAAGCGATTTCATTCCATACAATTCCTTCGAGTTTTTAATCTGTAGATTGTATATATACAGCAATGAGTTGAGAATGCTGCCTATTGGCAAGATTTACACGAACATTTAATATTTCAACGGAGAAAAGTAAGACACAATCTTTGTCCTTACAAGATTTATGAACGCCGCCGGCGCCACTGTCGGCGACAATTGTGTCGACATTACGCAAGCCCAATCGCGAGGGGCGTACTTCCATTGACAATACTAATTTATCAATTTCGAATCTATCAGAGTAACTTTTAAGTAGCTTCATAAATTGACGAGCGTTCAAGTTGATGTTGTCACAATGCTCGTTAGCCGAGAACATCAATGAAACGACGGCTCATGAAAGTAATAAATACGTAAACCACCTACAGATAATATGGGTCAGATAGCACC
>DWTO01006447.1:0-10025 GCA_018244755.1 Jemadia pseudognetus | reverse complement strand
GTGACACGTGGGAGTGTTCTGCATTCCTCTGCCTACCTCTTCGGGGATTACAGGCGTGAAGTTACGTTTTTTTTTTGTAAAATTGTGTAAAAAATGTTTAAACAATTTGTATGAAAATAAATTAATAAATAATCGTTATGAGATGTTTCTATTGCACATAATATGATACATACATACGTACTTAAATAAAAATAACAGAAAACCATTTTTAAGCCATATACAAAGAGTAGAAATGATCTAAGCCAATTCTTAGTTATCATATTATTATTCCACTTCTTTCTCAAAAACTATAGAAATGAAACAGGATTTTTAAATACTCACCAATTGGACTCGTGCCCAGTTCGTTTGAAATCTGCACAGAGCTTTAAGCGTTTTCGTATGGAGCTCTCGGAATGCGAGGGGAAGGCTTTCTTTATATCGTCCATTTTTATGCGCGGCGGATTGTAGACCGACTTCCAGAACAGTCTATATATGAACACCTAAAAATAAAGCCAATATCCTTACATAAGCAAGAAAAATTGACAATAAAAATACAATTCTTAAATTGGTAAATTTCTGATCAGGTAGCTAAATGATATTATTTACTCACTTGCAGAAAGTCTCTGACAAAATTGTTAGCTCTCTTAGAGTTAGGTCCTGGAACTTCATATAGAGGGCATTCTTGACCAGCGACATACAGCGCGTCGATGTCGCGGATGTAATAAGCTTGCCTGAAATAATATTACACGCTATAATATTCAATTCTAAACATTTAACTAATCAAATACTTAAATCATGAATATATCTAAAGAAACAATATTCTACTGGTCAAGAACATTGTTCATAAATCGTATAAAATATATTAGTACGTTCTTATAATAGCAGACATTTGCGAGACGTAAGTTATAAGCGTCCCATGTGGTGTTCGTGGTGTGTCGTGTCAGTACTCAGTAGCGTGCACGGGTACCGCGCGCGGATGATGAGGAAGTCGGTGTGGTGCAGCGTGTGCTCGTAGATGGGCGCGCGGTACATGTTGTTCTCCACCACGGGCTGCGTGGCGCCGGGCGGCAGGATGCCCAGGAACGGCGACGTGTGCGCGTACACTATCTCGCCGTACTTGAACGGCTTCGGGCCCGTGTCCTGCCGCACGCATCAACACACAATTCGATAGGGATAAAAATCGAAAATTTATTATATATGCCGCAAAACTTTCGTTTCTATTATAGAAATTATATTTTTTTAAGTGCTCGGTTAAACACGAATAATAAAAAAGTAAAAAAATTTGAGCCTAATTATGAGTGCATTCAGATTTAATTTTCATGGTGAACAAAAATTTCAGTCACTAACCTTAATAGCGGTCCGTTTATAATAATTCTTAATCTTAGTACACATGCCGATCTGGCTTATGAGTGGCGGGTGCTCCTCGCAGAACTCCACCAGGATGAGTTCTCCGTCGCGCCCGCTGAGGTCTTCGGGGGTGCGCATGAAGAACACGTCGCCGCCGCCCGACGCCAGCCGCTCCGCCTCGCGTTGCTAAGCGATAAATATGGAAGTGGCTTTAGGGTTGCCAGATAAAATAGGTTCATTAAATGTCAGTGGTTGTGTTATAGCCAAATTTTAAAAACAGCATGATTTAAAACTAACATTACAAAAAGATTATCTTCGTAAACTTCCTATGATAAACTAGTAAATGACACTAAATACTACAGTCATAAATTACTTAGGATTATGATATTTTTAAATTTATATTGCCAATATAAAATACTTGAGGTATGTGTATATAGTTAAAAAGGGTGGTTAATTAAAAAAAATATATTAAATACTATAAAATTACTTCTAAATAAAGGAAAGACAAACCTTAGCTTTTTTCTTAATATACTTGAGTAGTGGCTGCACAGGATGAGGCCCGGGTTGAGCTAGAGGTCCTATTGGTTTCCTCAGCGCCGGACGGTGGAAAGCTCTCAGTCGAGCTGGCCCCATGTGGGTCTGTATAAATGGAGCTCTCAATTCCACTACCGGTGTACTATGTTGAATTAATTGCCCTCCTCCCACTTTTAGACGAGGATTTTGAGTCTTGGGTTGATAGAAGCTGTAAAAATTAATTACATTGATATATTGAACACCATACACTGTCTGCGCTCTGGCAGTTCTGCACAAGGCGTATAAGACGTTTCGAATAATCCATTATTTGATATGGGAAATATAATCACTACATATAATGTTCTCCGATTATGTTTTGATAAACATTTTTATTTTTTTTTCCTTATTAATTTAAACCTCTTTCATCATCAAAGAACCGTTAAATGTATTCAGAAAACACAGTGTTCACTTATTCAAAAAATATGATGTTATTCTTCCACACATTTCTATAAACAAATGTTTACAAATGAACACACTTACACATCATTAGATATGTTGAACGGGTCCCGATCGGGCGATTTAGGGGGCGGGGGCGGCGCGTCCTCCTGCAGCACGTTGATGACACCCGCTTTACCCAACAATATCTTAGACTTCTTCACGTGCGGGTGAGGTATCTTCACTTTAGGCGCGGGGCCTCGTTCTATGATAAAGAAACATTTTGTACAATTGTTTTTCTATGTGACCTATTGGGAACATGAATAAACTAAAGTATAGTTTAAAATAACTACATTCCCACTACAATAAATTCTATTCACATAGTCTGAACATATATTTTTCTATACAAAACTGCTTTGCTCCACACCTAACGTGGATGTACTACCTCTATGCATGTAGATAATCAACATTTTAATTCTATTTACCTCTGGTTATTTTCGAGGGGTCAACATCATCGGGTATTCCCAATATAATATTCTCGTCATTAGGATCCAAAGTCAGTATCTTTGGTTTGGGTATCTTGGGCATGTTCTCAGCATCCCATATCACATCGTCTTCCCATGTGCCATATACCAACTCTTCATTCTCGACAGGGAAGATGCTGTACCAAGTGTTGTCTTCACCATCAGCGGATTGTCCACCAACCTGATTATTAGTTGTAGCCGATCTGCAATTTTGCATTATTTTAAAATGTGTCTACAAAAAAAATAATCATCATAAACAATCTTTTACAGACAATAATCATCAGAAAACAATCTTTTACAGGACTATGAATGAGTATTACAAGTTACATTCCAATTTGAACACCGTTTATTCAAAATATTGTCAACCGAAATGTATGTCATATAGAGATAACAAAACAGATGATTTCAATGATTAACTGGTCCAAGCGGCGAAACATAACATTATTATTGTTGTCATGAGCACCAAAGTTATTTACCAAGGTTAAGAATATTTTTAAATAAACATTTGATGGTAACATTATATACTGTCTTAAATGAATATTTGAGGGCAGGCTTTGAAACTGTAGAATGCATAGAATATCAACATAATACAACTTACGTAGCCGGCTTGGCTTGTAAAGGCGTGGGTGGTTGCGGCCGCGGGTGGGAGAACTGTTGCGCTGTACGACTCACTGATGTGGGCACCCAGCCCGCTGCATTGCTCTTACTGTTCAAACGAGCCAGCACCTGTAAGTGAACCACTATTGATTATTTACACAGTAATAACCAGAATAACTTAAACAATCGCATTTGAGGTATTTGTTAAATGTATTATGTATTGAAATTAACCTTATGACAATTTATAAAGTTCAAAGACATACTAGAAATCACCAACAGTTGTTTTATTTTTATTTAACTTTTTAGTACCCTCATATAATTTATAAGTTAATATAGCAAGGTAAAATTCATAACCATTAATTATAAAAATAATTTTAACAAGTACTGTTTCACCATTCAATACATATTAAAGTTTGCCAACCTTGTGTTTCATCTCACTGCCATCCCAAATGACATCATCTTCCCATTGCAACTGCGACAACATGAGAAAAGCGTCATCTGGGAAGCCACTGTCAGGACTGTCATTCTGTTTCCTGTCACCTTCTTCATTTTCCTCTTTCAGATCTCTAGGTTTCTCATCACGGTCTGGTGATGGAGCCTGAAAATCAGCAAAATAATATTCCATTAAAGTATATTGTACCTAAACTGTTTTTGAAATACTTTTTGAATATTTGTTTTCATGAAAAGTGAACAACTTTTTTGAAACAGTATCCATATTAGTGAGTACTACAAAGTAGATGATCGAATTATGATTAATTACCTTCAGTTTAAATCCATAATCAAAGCCCTCTCCACTTTCAGGCACGTTGAGCATGTCGTACCAAGCTTGAGCCGGGCCGAACCGCCAATGCGCCGGGGTCACCCGCTGCGACTTATCGCCAGACAACGATGAAGCATTATAGTCTCCTGATGACTGCTGGTTTTCTTCCATAGGTCTGAAGGGTGCATAGCAAGAAAACTTTAAGGCAATGTCATTCATTTCAGACATAGTAGTTGAGGAAGATTAGTTAGACTTTAGACTGATAGTAAATAGAGAAACAGTCACTAAATATAGAAAAACAACTCACAAACAATTTTTTTTAAATAAATAAGGCGATATTAAAAAAGATAAATGTATCAGAGTTTGGAATTATTATGAGAGCTACAAGAAATAACAAATTTGTAAATATATACAGATAAGTAGGTAGTTGTTATGATATATTCACAAAAAATTCAAACTCATGTATTTAAATTTATACAGAAAGATGAATGGTATTTATGAATGGCTATTTCAACATACAAATAATTACCATCCCCGGAACACATTTCATCGACGAAGTAAGCAGTGAATACTTATTAGATTCATTACTCACTTAAGAAACTTCTCCTCGTCATCACTGGCGTACTGAGGTTCTGGCAGTTCTTGTTGTTGTGGTGGGGTATCGCTGCTCGTACTCCCGCTACGTTTGCGTCTTCTTCGTTTTTTCACACCTCGCCAAATTTGAGGTAAACTGGACAGTTTGCCAGGGCCAAACAGCCGAGAAAATAAAAGTACCTAAAATAAATACTGAACTGATTAAATATTTTTGGGTGAAGTTGAGCATAGATACATAATTTATTTTGTAATTCCTCCTACCATTAATAGTTCTATCAGTATCAGTGATCTTCTTGTAACTATCAACTTGTAACAGATTGTATGGAATATGCATATCTATATATATGAAAAGTAATCCATTCTAATATGATAAATTTGAAAATGCCCTGTATGGAATATGCATATCTATGTATATAAAAAGTAATCCATTCTAATATGATAAATTTGAAAATGCCCTATGAGTCTGTCTAAAATGTTCTCGAGTTTAAAACAGCAAACTTCATATATAAAAATTAATATGTTACTTCACTACTAGTCTAAAGAAGGTAAGATTTATTAGAAATATATATACTACATTATGTAACTAAACATATATTATCACCATTGCTGACCTAAGAGTGGATTTGGATCTCACATAAAAGTATATTATAATTTCAAATACAACATGTTTGGAATTATAACTGTAATTTTGTTAATATATCAAATTTTTGTCATACAAACATACCATATATTATTATTTGGTAAATTCTCCGGCAGTAGTATAATGTTATTGATAATAACAATATATATTTAATTTTATGTCGGTAATGTCAAACAGGTAGGCAGAGAAGTGTAGTAACCTGACACATTTCACCAATAAGTGAATAATATAAACAATGATATCTATTATCAATAAGGTTACCTTGTCAGGCCTGAAGTCAGGGAAAAGTTCAGTGACATCAACATTAGCATATTTAGATGGCAACATCGCAGCCAATGGAGTTTCCAATTTCCTGGGCTTGTCAGTTTTTTGCCTGCTGTAAAATGTTCAGTACATGAAATGGACGATTAAATTGAAAAGAAATCAATTTCAAAAACATCTATTAGTATTTAATCTTTTTTATTGTCCTTTATTTAACAACAAACATATTTTACACCTTACTAATATCCTCCAACAGGTACATTTATTAGATACTAACTTAAACACTAACATTTGAAGACTTAAAATTTTTATAACATTCGATTAAATGAAGATATAAAAATATTTTTTTATACATAACCAAAAAATTCACAGAAATCTGTCCAGCGGTTTTTTTGTGTGATGTGTACACAACAGCAAACCTCGATCATTTTACTTATGTAAATCACTTACGGCACAGATGTGGGCGGAGGCATGAGACCTCCTTCACCTTCAATGTCACCTTCATAACCCTCATCATTATTTCGCTGCTGGTCCTGTTCATAATCATCAATTTGCTCTGTCTCAATCTGCACATCAGCCTGTGGACAATCACTCTCAGGCTCTATAATATCGTCTTTATCATCCTCCGTTGTAATTTCATCTACACCCGTATTTGTGCTCTGTTCGTCTGTTTTCTCACTGCCCAAGTTATCACTACTCGTTACCTCCTATTGTTAACACAAGTTGCCATTAATAAAATGCAACTAGATGTTAGTATGCTGTGTGCATCTAATGTCATGTGTGATTAAGACACTAATGAAACATATGATTTGGTGCAGTCGATGGCAAGAACTAATTACAGAATGAATGTTAATCAAGAAACTACTTTTAACTGTTTCTGTCTTCATTGTTCGCTTCACCATAGCATAATAATAATAGTATTATGTAATAATCTATTTAGTAATAATGAGCACTAGGTATGATCAAACTAATTGCTTGAGACACATATATATCATTAAAGCAACGATTGTCATTATTTGAACATTCAAAAATATGAATATTTGCTATCAACATTCACGAATTTTTGTGATAAATTTCATAGAATAATTTGTTTTATTTGTGTGCATTGCATTATATATTTTTATTTTATAAGTTCTAATGAAAATATAATTGTTAAGCTTCATTGCCCCGAGTAAATAAATATACCAGATGATAAATTGAAAACTGATCATGGTAATGACAAGGTTAAGTTATTTATAAACATATTGAAAAAAATAAGAACTGCTTTTAAGTATATTGAAAGAAAATATTTAATAAAAAGATTTTCATTTCATTAACCTTTTCTTATGATATACATGTCCGCAAAGTATTCACAGACATTTTACGAATGCAAATGCAAATATGTAAAAGTTTGCAAATATTCACAAATGTGAATATTAATTACATCACTAATATATAAATAAATGTACTATAGGGAAATTATATTAATTTTTTGTTTGCTTGAAGTTCTGTTATAGCAGCAAGAAAATTACATAAAGCAATTATCTTAGCATATGTGATATGATTATTGGTAATAGACATGGGTGAGCAGCAAGGATGATGATAATGTCTTTGCTAATAAAGCAGTAATACAATCATGCATTTAAAAAGAGATTTAAATCAGTAATTATATAGATATAACATTAGTCAAATGATTACACTGTATGTAAATTGCTTTATTTCACCTTTTCTTCATCAGCTATGTCATCAATGTCGAAGAAATCTACTGCTGATGGACTTTTTAGGCTGTAATCTGAAATGAAATTATTATAAATATCAAGACAAATTCAGGTTTATTGGGAAGTTATTGGGAGCTGTTTGTTTTAATTCCTGGGTTGGGCACTATGGGGTTTTTAATTTAGATTTTCTAGTAGTGGCAATAGGCCCACCACCTATTCCATTGTGGGACGTAAACATAACTGGTAAAATGTGAGTGTTATACACTCCTCTGCCTACCTCTTCGGGATGACAGACGTGATGTTACTTTTTATATTATATTAATAAAAGTTATATATGAGACAGTATAAAACTATATTTACGTTAGTAATGTACTCGTAACATTTTAACCTCCTACGGGGTTTTCCTACGGGGTAATGTAGATCTACGAATAATAAGAGAAATTATGTATGTGTCAAATTATTTTGAACATCCTATTAAAGTATAAATAGCCTAAAACAAAAAGATACAAACCATTTTCTTCCTCTTCTTTAACTAAATCTTCTTGATCAAGAACTTCAGATATCATGGATCCAAGGCCCAAGCGATTAAGAGAGGATAAGAGTCGTTTTGATTCTCCGTCCAGAAGACCATCATCCTCAAGTTGACCGCTTTCGTCAATATTACCGAACAAAAACCCTGTCAAATCTATACCGGAGCGACTGTGTTCTCCTGGATCATCACTATCACACATCTTGAAATTGTACAGAACCGTGCAATTGTATATAAAACTCACTTAGAAACTTCCTATTAATATTTGTGGAGCAAAGTAATACATTGCTAACACTCCGTCCATTCCGTATCAACTTGCGTTTGACAATTGATTTAGTTTAATTAATGTTTGACATTGACACCAAAAAATTGGCCTTAGCTATACGTCAAAAGCCTGACTAACACACAGCCGATTAAAATATAACATAGAATGTATTTGTAATTAATTAAAAAAATATATTTTTTGAAAATCAGTAATAGGCATCTCTGCATAATTTTTTATTTCTATTTTACAATATTATAGTATGCTATGGTGTATTTCACGCTTTGTAGTGACATCTAGTGAATAAAAAGCTATGTCCCCAAACATATTATATACACAATACATAATTATGAATTTAAGGAATCATGATAGAAATTCTTCATGTTTACTATTAAAACTGTACCTACATTAAAATAGTTTCCTTATGTTATGTAAGTATGTTAATAATTATTATTCAAATATTTCAATGTAAACTTAACCTGATAATGATATCTAATATTATAAAACTATTCAGATCACACTAATTTCACCTCTTATGATGATTCAGGTCAATGTATATTTTAAAAACCAAAACCGTTAATCCTTTTGCACCTTTAGAAGTCTATTGATGAATAATAATAAATAATCGATCCTTGTTTTAATGATTTTAACCGATCTTCAGCTTTTTAATGTAACAGCTTCTTATAACGTTCTTTTGGTCCTAAGTTTACCATGTTTGGGAATGGCCCGGGCATCTTAACTAAATATTAACAGATATTTTGTTATATTTTATAATTCCAAATTATGTTACCTGCTTGCAGCTGGAGTTTAAAATTTAAAGCTACAATTTAGCACAGTTGTTAAATTCATAGAGCTGACACGACATTGTCTAACCGACGTACTACGATAATATAGTAGGCTGAATACCGGTCGCAGAACTTTATTGCGCGCATTTGTTGCTGTATCTCTTCCGAAATTTTATATTTATACATATTCTGCTTTTACATTTATATTGTTTAGTTGTTTTCATATGGAAATTATTACGTATACCTACTGAATGAAAACACGAAGCAATAAATTTTTTGTTCTTGACCTATTTGTCAAGCTTCAATATACTGTTATACGTTATACCGCTTCAATGAATTGGGATTTTATGTTTATTTAGATAGGTACAAGTGGTGGAAGAAGAAAAACATGATAATTATACAGTTCATCTTCATTTATTTACTCGAATAAATCAATGCGGATTAGGTACACCTACTTTAATCAATTTGCTGTAATTTTTTATCATATGCAAATATCTTTTAATATATAACAATTGATTATAAATAAAATCTTATTCAAGACATTTTTCGCTATAAAATGCGTAATTATATTTCATTTACATTTACGATATTATTTAATTGTGATACTTATAGAAATATTAGTAGGTACCTATCTGAATACAATTCGTAACAATAGTGATTAATCACATAAGTCTGCTAACTATTTGTAATGTTAATAGCTCGAATGTCACCCTAAACAAAGATAAATGTGTTAAGCATGCACTATAAATTTGATGATAATCAATTTATGGGTCACCTATTCCAACGATTCAACGTATCATTATAATATAGATATGGAGATCGTAAATTGCGGATTTATTTAACGAAAATATTATGTTAATAACGTCTGAATAATAATAATGGTCGGTCTAAATGCTTTATTACATTTTTTTTTCTATTAAACGTAACAAACGTAAAGGTAACATCTCACTTGTAATCTCCGAAGGCAGAGCAGTATTTTACACTCCCACGCTTTACCAGTTACGTTTACGTTCTACCATTATATAGGTGGTGAGCCTATTGCCAAACACCGGGCACAAATCCAGACTCCGAGCCACTACTAGAAATTGTAATTAGAAAATGT
>DWTO01006446.1:0-10027 GCA_018244755.1 Jemadia pseudognetus | reverse complement strand
TTATCGCTTCTGAAACCTGAATGCGCGATCTAGCGGCACGGCGGCGCCAAAGGCGGCAGTGGGAGCGTGGGCCTATATACCTATGGACCTATGATTAGGGCTTTAAAATACTTAACTACCATATTTCTTATGTTGATAATATTGTCACGTTATGGTAGGGTTTCCACGCGAACGAAGTAGCGCGTGGCCTCTAGTTTAATGTAAATTTTTAAAATGAGGTATTTTTACAATAATATTCCCCAAAGTTTTTTGCCTATATGCATAAATGCATATTTTGTCAGCGAAAATATTTAACAGAAACTGAAATACAGATTAATGAATATGTAATTAAAAAGCGGTCATAAAAGAAAACGGTATCAAGTGTATATATTAAATTCAATGAATAATATTTAGTGTAATGCACGTATTAAAAGTGTATATTTTTGCTGTACTGAAATAAGTTATTATTGGATGTATAATGTTAAGGTTTCATTCTAATTGTTTTGAAAAAATATTTCAAATGTCATGTACATATTTTTTTAATAAGTTCACCCTACTCAAGGGTAGGTAGGTACAGGTATCGTACGCAGTTAAATGGAGTATTATAGTACTTGTTATTGATTTTTGGTCATTTATCATTGTGAAATTTAATTCGTCGCATACGAAAACATATTTATTGTCTTCTAAGTACGTTTGTCGGTGTTCAGATTTAGATAGGAAGGCTTTTTCGTTGAAGGAATAAATATAGACTTATAATTGTTGATTTCAGATATAGCGAAATGTGTTTTCGTCACCCAGAGTTCTAATCGTTGCTTTTGCTAACATCAGCGACGTGGTATCCAAGGGATTACGGAAATTATTCAGGTATTAGTTTGTTTTCGCTGTAAATCGTTGCTATGTGTATGACCTTGAAGAGATATAATATAGTAATCAAATCCCTATTCGTTAAATAAATTACAGTCTTAAGGAATCATAATAAATTTGCGTCTTTAATTTTAACGAGTTTACTTCTTTCGTATATGTATAATGTAAAAGTCTGCTCAAATTTATAAAAGCATCATTTCTACAGTTATTTTTAGATCGAATGCCATTTTAGATATGAATTCATAATTTTTGGCATTCATTGGGTTGTTTCACGTAGCTCTCGCTAAACTGACCGATTTTGTACGCACGTTTTGTCAGTTTCATTAAGGTAAGTAGGCAAGTTGAAATTGTAATGTATGAAATACTAAACATTATAATATAATGACTCAAATATAAACATACACACTGACATAGTGATGTACTGTTTTTTTCTATCACGCTTTGTATACTCCACAGCCACCTTTAATCGATGGTTAATTGGTGACACTGACAATTAAATCGGCTTATGGATTTGATTTCCACTTGGGATGACTATTTGCATTATGTGTATTAGACTTGTGTAAGTAATATGAGTAATATATCACACTTAATATCACCCAATGGTGTAATAGAACATTACACACTACTAGAACAAGTTAAGCATCACTTATCACTCTAAACATTATGTAGAACAGTAGCACACCAGTACACATTGTTCAGTTCAGTTCGGAGAGACATACATAGAGAGATGTGATAATAAGAGTTTTGGGTTGAGTGAAGTTTGTGTTGAGGTCCTTGTACTTGTACTTATTTTAGTAGCATTTACATGCATATATGACATAGACTTCTTATGCCTGGTTATATGTATATTACAACTCAATAATTAAATATTATACAGTGTAGAGTATACATTAACATACAAAAACTAGAGTGATGAATTTTTTGTGAACATTTTAATACAGTATCAAAAAGTAATGGCTACTTACGGCTTACTGCAAAACCAAAATGTTCATGTAACGTTAGGAGTGATGTCTAATGTTGTAATGTAATATAACTTGAACTGAAATGTGATGTGATATAACATTACATTTTGATGAAATGTTTTGTTATATTTGATTATGGCTACTGGCATATTTGTGCATAATTGTGAGGGTAATAAAATAACAGAATAAATCAGTTTGGCCTGCAACCTCAACCCTGTTGTATATATTTTATTGGTCACTAGGAAAATTAAGGTAATTATATATAGTGTTTCAACATGGAAACTTGGTATTTCCTGGACCTTTTAACGCTAAAAGGGATAAGTAATGTGATTACAAAGAACAGTTATTGTATGAACTCCATGCTGCGGGAGTAGTGAATGACGACTCCAAATAACATTTTTTATTCCTTTCCCAGTGTGGAAAAGACAGATTAAAAACATCAATTACAATATAATTCTGGAATTGTAAGAATGCTCTTTCACACAATAAAGGTTGTTTATTGTGGGGGAACAGAGTAATTGTCCCAGCAGTGCTTCAAGAGCAGGTACTAAAATTGTTACATGCCCCACATGCTGGGACAGTCCTGATTATGGCATATACTAAAGGATATGTATGGTAGACTGGTATGGATAAAGACAGAACAAATTGTTAGGGAGTGTGAGCTTTATCAAGCAGTAAGGAACAATCCTCGTAAAAACCCCCGCAGACATGGCCCAAACCGGAGAAATTCTGGAGTTGGGTACATGTAGATTTTGCAGGGCCCTATGATGGGAAGAGTTTTTTGGAGCTGATTGACAGCTACAGTAAATGGCCTGAAGCTAAGATTGTGCAATCGCCTAGCAGTAGGAGTGTAATCACAACTCTTAGGAGAATCTTTGCTTCTTAGGGTCCTTCAGAAGTTCTGGTGTCTGATAATGGCCTGGCTTATAGTTCAGAAGAGTTTAATAGTTTTTTACGAAAGAACAACATTAAACATTTATACTCACTTCGCTATCATCCTGTGAGTAATCGACAGGCAGAAGTTACTGTCAAGTGTATCAAAAATAAACGTAAAAAATTAACAGAGTCAAACTTGTTGTGGAGTGAGAAGCTTTCAAGGGTTTTTTATTGGCTCTGTACCGTTCCAAATAATACTACCGATAAGACTCGGGTGGAGATGCCAAATGGTTGAAAATATTGTACTGCAGTTTTTATAATTCATCCTGATGCAGCACCAAGCAACAGAGAGCGTGAGCTGCGAGATAGGGCCCACAGGCGACCCATGCGATCTTTTGCAGAGAAACAACCGGTTATTAGAATGTATGGGCCAGGTGAGAAGTGGCGTAAGGCAGGAGTGGAGAGTATTGATGGGCCAGTAACATATACTGTAAAAACGGACTATGGTTAGATACATGGATGCCATGTTGATCAAATAATAGCTAGATCTGTAACTTCATGTCAATCATAATCGGCTGGCCCTGATAGTTCAATGACATGTTCAGATTAAGGGTGGGAGATATATTATATATTTGATTATGGCTACTGTCATATTTGTGCACAATTGTGAGGGTAATACAGAATAAATCAGTTTGGCTTGCAACCTCAACCCTGTTTTATATATTTTATGCATGTTTAATGAGTACAAGTATGTTTTTTTCAAGATGTAAAATGTCTATATTAGTATCTATACTAATATTATGGCAAAGAAAGTGTCCCTAAATATGATGCTTATATTATGCCATAGTATATTTATATATTACTAGTATAAAAATTGAAATCAATGGATATTAATAATGACATGTATTCTTGAGTGATATAATTTTAAGTCAAATTAATGTTCTTTATTTAATTAAATGTTATTTTTGCAGCAAAATGCCACTAATAGATGGCATAGGAGATGAGGTGGTGCAGTTTGGTATAGCGGTAGCAGTTGTAGTTGTTGGTGTTCTGGCCTGGTTGTCCACCAATGCTCGCCCTGACAGGTACCGCACAGTGCTGCTGATGCGGTCGAGGGGACACCACCCAGTCACAGTCAACATACGCACCAGTAAGTGATATATTTATTTACTGGATGATTAATTGATCGCTACTGTCAAATTGCTGGACATAGAATTTTATAATAGATCACCTAGTCATCTGCATTTCTAGATGTTTTAATGAAGCACCATGGTGGAGTAGACTCCTTGCATAACGTAATTTATTGTAATAGTGAAATACACAAAAGTATTATGATCAATTATGGCAAATACAATTCATATTTAAATGCATCACATTCCTAAAAAAACTGGTGAACCACCACATAACTGGTGAAACTTGGGATTGTACTACATTCCTCTGTCTACATCTTCGCGGGTTACAGGCATGATGTAACATTACAAAATATGGCAAAGAAAAGCTGTAACTAACAAAAAAGCACAGATTGTGAATTACCCAAACATCACTTTTCAGGACATGGTACAAGGAGCTCTCGTAATAGAAATGCTGGTGCACACACTTCTTCTATTAGTCTCTCAGGTACGATGTATATCAATGTAACAAGGAGCAGTACACATTTCTGCTTTTGCAACCTGTTTGTTAACTCTATGTTTAAAACCAAATACTTAGGATCACTGAATGCCTACAACTTTTAGATGGGTAGTAGTTATTGGTTTTCATTTAAAGTTCAAAGATCAATGCCTTAATGTGCATTGTGCATAGATATGCTGAAAATTGTTCACTGAGCCTATTAATTGATATTTTTTGATTAATCTATATTTCCACCAACTAATGATAGTCATTCATACCAAACAGGTAGTTTTTTTTAGTGAAACTAGTCTCTTTTTTTATCTAATACACCCTAAAATTTTAATACCACAACAGTAGATTGTCCAGTTTTCTCAATCTGAATCTCAATTCTGAAAAGCAAACAAACTGCACTCCTACGCCTACCCCGACATTAAGACAGATGTGATGCTTCATCATGAATTATTATGCATTCTTTCTATAGCAGGCGTAAGGCAATCCACTGGCGACACTTCCTATGGAACCAACGACCAAGCAATACCATTACAAGAAATGGACAGCATAGTGGATGCAGATATTGCAATGATGGACAATAATCGATTGCATTTCTATAGGAGGCTTGAAGGTAGGATACATTTATGTAACTTCTGTCTTACAATTTTATATTTTTTGGTTTTTCATGTAAGTTTGAGTGTTTCATGGAAATATACCATTAATATTGTTTCATTGAAACAAATTGTTTAAATTATTTCAGAGTTGTGCAGGTAGCGCATATGTCTTGAACGGCACATTTCAGTTCTATTTTAGCTTTTTGGGTGATGCTTCTGTCATATCAAATATTAATGTAATTCCTCACGTTGCATATCTCAGGCACCATATAGTATGCATATCTGTATATTTACACATCAATATGTATTAATAAAATTGAAATATCCACCTGTAATTTGTAAAAATATACAGGTCATCTTATAAGCTCCTATGATTATTTGCATTTAAGAAAATCTAATTTTTTGTCGGTTTATCTATCTGAATGGATTATTTTCTGAATGGACCTATTTAGATGGGAATTTTGTTGGCAGGTAGACTTTTCTGGGTATTATTCAGGTGAGAATCTAAGAAACCCTTAATTAATACACCTGACTGAACCAATGTATCTTCATTCAAAGGAGTGCCATGTAACGAAAGTTATAAGGAATCATTATGAAGTCATACATGAATCTATATAAAAATGAGTTTAAGCTTTTATCGTAATATTTTTATCTGTTTGCATAGTGACATTCCAATTTTATTGCCTCATTTATACAGTAGATAGTGGGATGGATGTTTATTTTATAAATATCACTTTCTGCAATTTGCATAATACGACAAGAGTAGGTTGAGGTCATGGAAACATATTGATAAGTTTGTAATAAATAACCAACAAAATATTTTTATCTACTTTCAATAATAATGCTTATAAATGTGAAAATATGTTGTAATACTTTTTGTACCTCTTCGTTTCTATTAAATGAATCAAATATTGACACTGTGCAGTTTTTATGTCTATTTTAAAGGTATTCAAATTGTCTTGCCAGTACAATATTAACATCACAATGCTTACAAAGTGTTTTATGGAGTAACAAAATGAGACCTTTGAATAATATCACATCTTGCCATCTGCTGAGCTAAAATTAGATATGCCTACTACATTTCAATTCTTAGTTGTGTAAAGACAAGTACAAATATATTTTATTACACAGCTATTTTAAAGCCCAAACATGCAATAACACACTGTTTTTGATATATTTAATAATATGAGCATCTTATGTTTATAATAAAGAAAAATTATGATAGTACTGAATATTTTATATTAAGTTAGCCTTATTAGTGTTCAAATATAGGATGTGACTGATGCATCAAATTCTAGAACTTGTTTGCTACATCACAAGTGTTGTTGATTTTAGGAAGATTTACATAAATTATAGTTTCTAAATGGATTCTGATAGCACTAGCTTACTGCTTGTTATAAAGAACACCATAACATTGCTTCATACTGGCAGAACCTGCTATTGTGCGGCCTGTTGAAGAACCGGAGTCGACCACTGAGCCAGCTGAGCGTCAACAGGAGCAGAATGTGGAGCCGGCGAGCAATGAGCAAATACGGGAGATGGATAGCATCGTTAGTGCGATGGAGGCTGAATTGAATGATACAGAGACAGTCAATGCTACCAGTACCACCACAGGTGAGGACCATTCTTGCAATTTGCTCAAAAGTTTTGGTTCAATAAGGACTTGATAGCCAAAATACATCCATAGAGCATTTATTTTCTTTATTTAGTGACAGTGTACTCATGGCCCTTGGGCAGTCATTGTTCATAAAATTTGATTATGGCAATACAAATTTTGAGAATAACCCTCATTTATCATAAATTTTTAATCAAGAAAAAGCTTATGTTGTTTAGTATATTGTGTTTACATTTGATTGTCCATTTGCAGTTACCAGCACATCTGCCGAAGCCGATGGTAATCCAACAGTAACAGTATCAAGTGACGTGAATAAAGAGGAACCAAAGGACAATGCAGTGCCTGAACAGGGTACTAATGCAGACACAGCCCCGACAAATGATTCCACACAGCCGGAACAGAGTAATGAAAGCAAGATATTGATAAAATTGAAATACATAAATGACACACTGAAGGAAGTTGATGGCAGCCTGGATGAACAGCTGAAAGATTTTAAGTGGTAATTATTTTTTAATGATTTTACGAAAAATTATAGGTCTGTGTAGCCTAATTATATTCCTTAGATTTCAATTTTTTATTGCAGTCGTATTCTAATGTACCTATTTTTACTGCAAAGCACTCATCTTTCATTACTGTGCTGTAATATAAATGAGATTATCAATAAAACAAAAAATATAATGTTGAGCTTGTTCTGTTCAGTAATTGTTATGTATGAATTTCATTATTGTATTCAAACCTATGGGAAGTGACGTTAAGCTTTTCATGTGCAGTCGTCACTTCTCTGCCGAGTTGAGCTCCGAGAGTCGCGTGCGGCTGATATTCAACGGGCGCGTGTTGCTCGACGAAGCGGCGACGCTGCGCGCGTGCGGGCTGCACGACCGCGCCGTCGTGCACTGCCTCGTGCAGCCCAAGCGTACCGGTACGCAAATGCAGGTGCGAAACAAATTACGAATCAACCTTATGTATTGTGAATGATGTTTAATAATAAGATAATTTATTTTCACATATGCTATTTTTATAAATACGAATATTAATTCTGCTAATTTTATTATTTAAATTAAAAATAAGCCTTTTATCAACTGCTTGATACATCCTTATATCGTTTGCATTAATTACAGTACACTAATAAATTAATTAGATTGCATTACACTACTTGTATGCCTTTGTAATACATGACGCTAAAGATATCTTCAAAAATATGTCATTTCATGTTTTACAGCCACAGAACAACCCTGAGAGGCCCGGGACAGTTCACGAGCTGGTGACTGAGATGATCAACCCCGAAAGATACTGGGACCTTGAGAATATACTTATGACCCTTGTATCTCTCGCTCTGACTATTGTCTGGTTCTTCAGGTATGTATCACAACTTGTTTGCGGTTACACGTCAGCTGTGAATATGTATTCAAATTTATGTTTCATACTATGTAATAATGAGTATTAGGACAAAGTTGGCTGTGAAGTGTGTTGTGGATGATCACTGGCAGAATTATAGCAAGTCCTATTCCCAGTATTAAGCATTAGTCTGAAGTCTCCTTTACTCTTGAATGTAGATAGGCATGATTATTATTCATTGAGATTCTCACAAATGAATTTTTATGAAGCAAGCTAAACCTTCCTTACATTAGTTGGTTTACAAATTAATTGTATATTATTATTTTACTCAAATATTTGATTCTCCATGCTATTTCTGTCAGTAACCCATATCTCCAGAATGCTTCTGTCATTTCATGTCGGAAGTCAACCTTTGGGAGTTTATGTATAGAAGTCTAAATGAGGTTAAGTTTTTTCACAAGTTTTAAAAAGTTCAAACAAAAATTTTGAGGAGGACTCCAATATTTTTATAAATTAAATTTAAAGTTTGTTCCTTGAGAAACAGCCTTTAACATGTTATTGTATGTGGGAATATTGACATGTGTAGGTCCAATAGTGATCATAATAAGTTATTTATTAAAAGACTAGGTATTCATACTGCTGAATACGAAATACCACAGCTCTCTAACATTTTGATTTGTACTAATGATGCTTAAACAGAATTATATAATGTTAACACTTTAAAAATACTACATATTTCAGTGTTGTGCTTTATGTAATATAAATAGATAAATTGATGTTTATCTGTCACATCAAGTATGTTACACGATGATTTGAAAATGTCTCTTCAGCAACAACACTATCACTGCTGACTTGCTAATGCTTCTCATAGCAATCATTGAAATTTAAAACGAAAACTAACAGTCACTTATTCAGTGTAGTATTAGATATAGGTTAGTTTATATCGCAGGATAATATGTACAGAATTTTGCAGTTTATTTGTCATTAAAATAAAATTTAGGAATGGAGCATACAATTAAGTGGAAAGAATTGTATGTTGAAAATCACTTTGGTCATGTCCAATCAGTTTAGCCTGTTGATGAATTTAGTGATTGCATGTTCAGGGATGTATTAAACAAAAGAGGAATTGCGATTTACAATAAAATTAGGCATCAATACTTGATATTCCGCGTATATTATTGGTGAGGATGCGAGTGATGGAGCGTAATGTTGAGTTATATAATATGACGTTTGTCTGTTGTGCCTCCGCGGCCAGCGACCGCGACGCGGAGCCGTGCGTCAACATATTCGTCATGCCGCACTAGCGCCGCCAGCGCTAACTTAGCCACAAAGGCAAGATCTAGTTTGGACCCTTCGTTGTATATTAGCTGTCGGATGCATGCGAACAACGGCGAGGCAATAAATTCGATGACAGTGCCCTTCGCGACTAATACTAGCGTGCTTCTAATTGCATCCATTTTAGTTATTGTTTTGGCTATGTGATGTGTTCGTTTGACATTCCCAATAGACTTTAAATTTTTATTAGACCGCTGGGCGGCGCTGTCGTCGGCTTCACTGTCTACCGTCACCTATATGTGAATTGTTTTTGATACTATTGTAGAAAGTAATAGCTTTGACGACCGTTTGGGGTAGTTCTTTTTGAAAATACATTGCTACACCAATGGTTCTAGGTTCGATTCCTGGCGGGAGCGAATATTTGTTTCACACGCACATATTTGCCCTCGGTCTGGGTGTTGTTCTGCAAGTGAGATATTTGTTAATGATAGGTAGCACGGCGTGACCGCCCTGCTAGTAGTTTGAGCAGCTGTTTTATTTCTCGAAGAAGCATGCTCATTGACATTTATCTCAATTTTGTGTATCAAATTGTGTACGAATTTACATAATATGATCTTCAATAGCTGATGATAGTTTACTTCTTAGCGGCTTTTAATGTTGCACAGTTTATATATGGATTATTGAATAACTCGAAGTATTTGTTTCCAGATGCGAGTACTCGAACATGTTCACGGCGAGTGCGAGCGTGGCCCTGTTCGGTCTCACGGTGTTCTACAGCGTCGCGATCTTCGGCCTCTACCTCTCGGACACATTCCACTTGGACCGGCGCGCGGCGGCGCGGCCCGCGCGGCCCGCGCGGCCCGCGCGGCCCGCGCCCGCCAACTAGCGCAGCTGTTGCGTATAATTAT
>DWTO01006445.1:0-10027 GCA_018244755.1 Jemadia pseudognetus | reverse complement strand
AGTCAAATTTTATATTCACGAATATTTATAAAAACACCTATTTTAAAAAAGAGGGTGTTAAAAAATATGAAGATCCTTTTGTGACTACCAATCACACACATTTGCAGCCAACCTCGAAAATAACAAAGAAAACTTAAGGCAAAATTGTTTAGTTCCACGTTTCTTATCCAGACGGCAGACGGCTAAAGAGTAGAACAATCTTCTTGCGTTGTGTCTCCGAATATTTACAACCTGGAACTCTTCAAAGCAAGGGTGAATAGAGTTTTCCCAGGCAAGTGTGTTCCATCTTAGGGTGTATCTACGTTTTCCATCAGGCAGGATTGCAGCCAAACGCTACGCTTAAATGTCCTCAAAACAAGCAACGCAAACGTAGAAGGCAAAGAAAAACCATTACGATTATTCTCCCATGAGAATGCCGACTATTCATGCAATAAAATTAAAGACTATAATGGTCTGATCGTTAATGTCGGTTACTTTACTTTGATACATATTCTGTTAATATAACATTACATTGTGGCTGTATTTGTCCGAAATGGTAGGCTTTCTACGATTGACTACTCCATTAATGTTATACGACTGACTATGGCACCTATAAGCGTGAACCTACTGTCATGCACTGGGTACAAATCCAAACTCCCTACCATTACTGGTATTTTCAAGTTACCAAACCCATGAAATTCTTTGCCCGATCCGAGAATCGAACTGAGGACCTCTTGAGGACCACTCGAGCAACGAGGTTGTTAAGTGTATTTTAGTCAATTTAATATAAGTTAGCGTAAGTACATTCTTTATTACTCAATCTTCGTGGTATTTTAAGATAATAATAAATGGGTCTTAAAAAGTCTCCCGAAAAGCATTCTCAATAATAATATTGTAATCTGAAATTGACCTTGTCTGAAACTCGAGCTTATTGTGACTTACTTCATGCGCGAACTTTTCAATGGCTATCAGCCTGACAGGAGCCTTTATCGAGTGAATATTTAAAATAATCGACAGGCTGTCGCGTTAAAATACATTCTCATGATTCATGTTACAATGGATAAGTCCATAGATTAAGCCATTGTTATAATGTGAATGCAAAGGTACCTACTAATATTTATCTTTATGATATTTTTACTTCAATTTCGTTGCTAATTTCTAGTCAATAGTTTAATTAAAACTAATAAATTCTAACAAAACTGTGCCGTGGGTTGCTTACCGACCAAAAACTGTCGAATATCAACAAACTAACGCAACCTAACAAAATCTTACTATTTACGATCTCAATATCGAAATTTGGCGACCCTGTACGGTCCCACAGCCGCGTTTACAACTGTAAAGATCGAAACAATATTTACGCGGTGCGTTGGTATTCCGCTGCGTATCGATGCGAAGCTAGATCGCACTTCAGCGGTAAGACACCTCGCCTAAACTAAATCAACCGACCCCACTTCACCCATGACTACGCACGATCCATATGAATAAGTCATACGAAGATAGGCCACGAGCGTTCACGCACTTAGCTCTTCACGGTTACATTTGTTTCTGTGTTTTATTGTTATATCTGAAAAGGTACATTTTTTCTCAATACTTTAGATGCGTAATATTACGCCTGTAAATCCCGAAGAGGTAAGCAGACGAGTACGCAGTACTCTCCTGCGTTTCACCAGGTATGTCTACGTCTCACTATGAGTTAGGTTGTTTGTCTATTGTCATTCATCGGAAACACATCCAGAGTCCAAGCCATTAATAGAAAATCAAATTAAAAAATGGAATAATGCCTAATCCTCGATTTGAACTTAGGATCTCTTGATCGGCAGTCGTGTTAGCGAGGCAACCAGCGAAGTAGAAGTATACACTATAAATCGTTTCGATTTTTTTTCTTTAAGTTCGTCGATGTTGACGACGCGTTCATCAATCCTGTCGTAATGGAATTGACTATATTCAACTGAGTCAGAAACATAGAAAGATAAAATGTAACTCAAAACAAACGTTTCAAACAAACAAACAAACAAATAAACAACAAAACGTTTTAAACGTAAACGTTAAACGTTTTGTTAAAAAACGTTTGTTTTTGTTAAAAAACAAACGTTCAAACTTTTCATTTAGGAAGTTAAGGTTTTTCCATTGTAAAGCTCCTGCTTCATGCTCCAAACCTCCTTCTCTGCTGTAATGTTTTACATATTATCAGGTATTTCAGTATAAACTTTGCTAATTTTTGTATAATATTATAAAATATATCTACCCAAAAAACGTACTAGAATATTTTGAAAGCGTATTAGATATTTTATAAATCTGTGGACTACAACAAAAAAAAATATGGTTCAAGATATTATTCTATGGGAAATATGTCAAACATGTTTCAACTGAAAAGGGCAATTGCCTTAACATATATAATATACATAGAGCGTTAGTATTCAACTGCAATTCAGAGTTGAGCCACATTTCATCGGCGAGACACCTCAACCCAACTAAATCAATCGACCCCAATGGATCCTCACTACGCACGAGAAGCATGAATAAGTCATGCTATGTAAGCATGGGTCTTCTGAAACCGGCGCAATAAATAAATGCTATCGATCTATAATTTCAGTGTATTTATTCCTATTCTACAATGTATAAGAAAATAATTTGTAGCAATTATACTAACACTAATTCATTTCTGTCTTACACCACAGTAAACTTTGTTTATTATACCTACTGGAAATTACACTGTAGGATAAATGATCGTAAATAAATATTATTCTATGGATAAATGTTCTTATATATGTAGAAGTGAAAACTATATGCGATAAAAACAAATTACTTACACTTCTTATTAATTAAATATACGAATGACAAATTAAAAAAATATATACCTGTAATAATTAAATAATATGATAATTATTACGATAATCACAACATTAATCCTATAATTATGATGATATATCACGCGAAGCTGAACCATCACCTTTTACCATGAATTAAGAATGTATCTAATCGTATTTCAATTATGTTTCTAAATTGTTTTGTAGAGCAAAAATAATAATTTACACAAATAACACAAGAAGTAAGAATTGCAATGGCCTATGTATGCATATTGCGGAAAATTGTTATTAAAATAATTTGTACTTTACTTTGAAGGGTGTTGCTGATCCATGTACGAGTATATAGTAGAGACGACCATTTAAGTCACATTGCAACTGGACTAAACCGACAGTCGTATTCCAGTAATTTTGCAATACGAGATTATTGGCGTATTCCTATTCACATCAACACTCAATATTAAGCAAATGAAATGTCACTGACCTATTTCTGCAGTTCTATTCAAAATAGGTTGCAGATGCCGATGCGCTACAGCGGGCAATAATGAATTGCCTGATATATATTTTATTCCACCGAAATATTAAAAAGTGTTACGCGTAACGGGTATTACATCAGGAAGTAACTGCGATAAAAAATCTTACAAATATTATTAAGTCTTTTCTTCCCCCATACGTTATTACTGAGATATTTTTTTCCAAAAACTTGGCAGGAAGTCTCATTATATTGACAAGTGGCTTAGTTAACAAAAATAGCAGTTATTGGAAACTTTACAGCCTGTAAATAGAACATACGAGTCTTAAACATGACACCTGCCAAACCTGGCAAATTTAGTTTATGGGTATGTAAATGGAGAAAAACAACTATATATACGAGAGATAATATTTTGTACTATTTTGAAAATGGATTTTGCTCCTAATACTAGTAATTATAAGTTTTTCCTCAGAATTGATAGTACTTACCATACTTAATTCCGTCTGGGGACGGAGTAAGAATTCGGTTTCCGGCCCCATGCCGCGAAACAGGGTGTTGTAAGGCGCGACCAAACCCGTCGCGGGCAGATGGCGGTATCGCGCTGCCTGCCTAGGCACGGGTAATCCTTGACAGGCAATGACTAGCAACGTAGGCGGAGCGAAAAGCTATTCTCTGCGATCCCCAACCTGCATGCCCAGCATGGAAATTACGTATAGGCATAACCTCTCAGGGGTGGCCTAAATAATGATGCGGCAAGCCAAAGACAGGGCGCGATAGCGCTCTTTGGACGAGGCCTATGTCCAGCAGTGGACTGAAATAGGATAATGATGATATTGATACTCACTTCATGCTTCACAAGATTTTTGCCTTCCACAGAGTCTATTTATATAAAGAGTACTTAAGTATTTTAACTGCATAAATTTTTCGCAATAGTAAAACTTAGGCGGTACTTTATTAGATTTACAAGTCGTTGACTGACCAAGAACAGTCATTACTGGGAACCCAATCATGAACAAGCAAAAACTTATGATTCACGATATTATTCCTATGCGTGACGACCCTGCAAATTGCCTCACAATCGAACTTATGGATGTAAATAACGGAAAGAACATTAATTTACGTAGCCCGTTGGTATTCTACGACGTGCCGAAGTTAGGCCACATTTTGTATGTGACACACCTATGTTCGGTTTAGTGAATATTAAAAATTTCAGTGAACCACTCTAATAACATAGTTTAACTACGGCAAACAAACAGGATCAACTAATTAAGTTATGCTGGATAAGAAATGTGAAAACGGTTGGGCATTTCGTTCTGGCAATCAACCTGATAGGGATGGTGTCCTACCTACCGTGCCTCTAGATGTTCAGTGTAGGAAAGTGGGCTTAGCAATCAATGAGTAACGGCTTCGATTGCATCATTGAACATGAATCTCAAAAAAATCTCAACAAAATAGTACATGTAGGTACCCATAAAAAATTAGTAATCATTATAGTAATAAATTTTTTATAGTCTCTATAACGCACAAAACATGTTTGTATGGTATCGTGACAATTTTCTCGGCTATAGTCATGAGGATAAACACAACAATAATAACTTTCATTTTTTGCGTTCAGAGTTGTTCACTTTGTTTCCGAACAGACCATTGAGTTACAAAACTCAATTATGACAAACGTCGGAAAAAAAACCTTTTATCTCATAGATATAATAAGGCTTTGTTCATACGATCATAATATAGCGGGTAGCGAGAAGGATTGCATATCAAATAAGGCGACTAAAACTTTTATAGTTTAAACCCAAATATATATGTAAAGTTGGAACAGGAAAAATTAAAGTCAGAAATGGAAATCAGGCGTATGAACTGCTACTCTAATTCACGTCATTGCACCCCCGTGTATATAATTATAATAACAGAACGCACTAGATATGATATCACGAATCTAACATTTATTTGTTTTTATTATCACAAAACAATAGATTATGTGACATAATTATTATGTCCGATGTTTACAAACATATCGTTACTCTACATAATACTAAGAAAGCATTCGATAATACTTCCCAACGAAATTCTTTATTTTATAAACAGAATAGCGTATACAGCACAATAAAATCCAAGTCATTGTATCCCAACAGAACAAAACATTAGCCAACTAGATAGATCATCTCACCAAAGCGATCGTTTTAGAGCTCCAGTCTATTGCATTCTCTTGGTAAGCTTTTATTTAACACTTCATTTGATGTAGGCTTGCACAATTAGATTTTCGTGCTAGGAGTTATTTGGAGTGCGCCACCTTATTAACTGCTTCTGCAACAATTGTTCTTTCACAATACGCTCTTGGTACTCTTTAACTTGACTTTTCATAATTTTAACGCAATCTTTTTTCACATTTTGCCTTGTCATAATTTGCGGAATTTAGTAATAGCAAGTTATAATTATCATTGTTTTAGGTTCAGCCTACGTGTTCTCAGAAAGCTTCAACAAAATAATAATATGAATATTCAATTGTAAATCCATACCATTGTTCTGTACTTTGCCCTGAAACTGTTTGTCGTCTATCCACGAATTTAACAAACGTATCTTGTAAAGCTAATAACGGACAAGAAACCTCTCTGAATAGTTGCTTTTAAACTTATATACATATTATCTCCTTACTTTATGACTTATTACAATGCTTCATAATAAGTAAGATTTTCAATGTTAAAATCATGACCTTTATTTAAATTGATTGTATTTATTAGTTTTTGCAGAGATTTTAACATTCCCGCATTAGCCACAATACACCTTTGAGAGCAGCATGAAAGCAATTTTGCAGGCGATAAATAATAACGAGAATAAATATAACAATATTTAATTTATAACTTTATTAATGAGCGCTGCTCTTTGTAGAAAGTCCACTTAAAAAAATGATTTATGCGTCACACAACCATAATTTAAATGAGCCAATGGGAATACAAAATGTTAAAGGAACTGTCCTCTATTCACGAGACTGTAACAAACTTATCCTCGAGAGCCAATTACGGAACAGATAACAAACTCTCCCCACAGTTCCCGCTGTACGGAGTTACTTTACAACGTTGCTTACTGCATCAAGTCAAAAGAGCCAAAGGAATACATACTGTGTCCTACCAAAAGCTTCTCGTCTTGACTTATTCAGTTCTTCCAGAAAGGTATTTTATGAATCCTGATGTGATAGTATTTTGACCTTCGGAATAAAAGGCATGTAGGTACTGATTTTGTAAAATTTCACAACCTGCCCTATACCTAGTGGCCTATTTATCTATATTTCAACTTCATTCTGATAATGCTTTGGTACTGTATGAAATACTTTCAAGCCTTTTATTTTTGGTTTCAAATAGCTTCTTTTTAATGAACGTGACAAGTTTGTGATTCCTAAAGAGGTAGGCACAGGAGTGTAGTAGTACACTTCCACTTTCCACCAGTTGTTACGTTTATGTCCCACTATGGAATAGGTGATGAGTCTATTGCCATGCAGCGGGCACATATCCAGACTCCGAGCCATTACTAGAAAATCTAAGTGAGTAAACTCGAATAGTGCGCGACCCGGGATTTGAACCCAAGAACTCTTGATTGGCAGTCGCCCTTGTAACCAACAAGATCAACAATGCAGTCAATAAATTTATTGTAAACGATTGAACAAGATGGTTTCACATACCTTATAGACCTCATTTGTTTTTTTAGACTATTGTCTTGTTTTCTAGACAATATTATGAAACTTTTAATTTGAAAAAAGTTGCAAAGGAATTCACAACTCTAATTACTATAAGAATGGATCGTTAATATTACATGTTGATAATACCATTAGCATTATTGATACAGAACTGCAGAAATTTGACTGTGAGAAACATAGTTTAAGAAAAGTTACTATGAATGCCATTTATATTAATACATTCTATATCGCGTTGGTCACAGAATGTAACTCGGAAAAAATGTAGCAGGTCACTAAAATATCATAACTGTTTTATTTAGCAAATAAATGAATAATATCTTTATGGAATAACCTAAAACTGACACTTGCTCACCACCGATAACTAACTACTTTTGTATTACGTACTATCATAAAATAATGTATGTTTCAATAAATGCTACCATTTACATTTCGAAGGGCTCTTAGTATAAATTATAGTACTTTTGTAAAGTCTTTTATCAGTGTTTATAATAAAACTTGATGGTGAAAAATTATCTCGCGTTACGGAAAAGCAGACGACAATTTTTGGCCAGGAATTTGATAACAAGTTCCCCGGGGATGACCCGTTGGTCTGTACTGTTATGTTGCGGATATAATTTAGGTAAGATGTATCATTTCCCTGAGTGATGGGCACGCGATGTGCTGAATAAATGATGAATGAAATATGAAATGGGTTTGTCGTGGGTGGGCAATTTTGTAGTTAGATTTATTCTGAATTCTACACAATATATTATAATTTTACTAACTTCAATTCAGATCGAGACATTATAAGTTTTGAAATTTCATTTTTACTTTGTATTATGTTCAAACTATTTGTTTACTTTAATTAAAATGATACCTATTACATTTACATAATATGTTCTTATTCCTATAGAATTGTCCTGCAATAGATATTCTGTACGAGTTCTAGCTAAAGCCTTTTGTACTTCTTTCTGCTGGGCACTGATTTCTACCGCAACTGTGAGACTTCTGGAGTTCATTCCATGAACGCATGAATAGATTCCATTATTAAGTTTAATGGATGGAGTACCGCTTACAAACCTAAGCCCTGTCGTCCTTAAATGTTATCGAAACGTTGTTTCAGAAAATAGAGACTGATATTAATGCCCGAAATCAGATTGCGGGGGATTAAATTTTGAGAAGTCAATTTACTACAGTAAAGACTTAAACGTGCCGAAACATATTTATACTGTAGGATTACGTTTTGAGAAATCAAGCAATTTAACTCTATTGCTAGCCTACTTAGCAATATGCTAGAAAAAGGTGAAGTACATCGAACTTATTTGCTTGACAAATGTGTTCCAGTTCTAACGCGATAGAATAACAGACGAATATTATCTATGTTTCAACGAGAGGGCCGTATTTTTTTGGAAAGGATAAGAGTGGCTTCGAGCACCAGATTGAAAACAGTAGTTTAAAATCGTTTTATATTGGTCGATGTTTGAAAATATCTCATGAAGAGGACTTTGTATTGGGCATTCACTCTATTCTGTGCAACAGACATAAGACATGTCACTATGCATTTGTCAACAGACTGATGATGTGTATAAACCGTTTATTACAGTGAGGAAATATCTGTATTTCCATACATACAAATCATTACGCCAGATCCTTACAGTGTGAGAAGAGAGTAGTAAATATCAAGTAACTGTAATTCTGTAATATATGTTCAGTTCCATGAGGATTGAGACAGTTCAATCATGTAAATAAATAAAAAATATTTTTCACGCCTCTACTTCCTATCCCGTGACATACCAAACATTGTATGAGTCTAATGAAATCAAAATTCCAGTCAAAATCTAAAATACTAACATTTGCACGCACAGAGTACCAAAATTTAATATCGCCAAGCATCTCGTATTTAGGAACATTTTCAATTGTTAAGCAGTAACCTATTTTATACTCCAGAAAGTAATGTAGGTCCCCCATTAAAATTTGTCTTTGTTAATATTAGCATAAAAGCCTTTGAACTTGGGGGACCGGGTAACTTCAATTTGTATTCGTTAGAGTACCTTCACTTAAGCCTGTGAAAAAAATATGAGATGAAGTATCGGATGTTATAAAATATTTTTATATTTTAAAAATAGAAACGTAGCTACGATTATATAACTGGGCATAATGTCGTAGAAAATCATATATATGCATAAGGACGAGCACAAAGGATAAACGTATGAAACCATTTTAAATTCATACATTCTGTCATTTTTGTGAGTCCATCTTGGAAATCTTTTAACAATTAATACATTTACAAGATTAGTTGAAAGTTAATAAAATTACTAAATTTAATTTAACTAATAAAATAATAAAAAATGAATTTGATTAATAAAATTACTAAATTGGTCTCATATCGTTCCCATGACAATCGCATACAAAAGTTACTTGACCTTAGTATAGAACAAAAAGCTAATTTTCGTATTGTATCTCTATAGCGTTGTAGCTCAAAATTATCGGATATTATATACCCTGAACTCAGACAAGAATCGATATAACAAATTTAGAATTTCTATAACATATTTTACCGATAAACTTTTAAACAAATTTTCATTATCAGGTACTGATGCTGCGGTTTGTGCCTAGTGTATGGCAATAGGCTCACCCCGCTATCTACAGTGGGACGTAAACGTAACTGGCAAAACATGGAAATGTATTACACTCCTCTGTCTACCCCTTCGGTGGCATACAAGCGTGAATTTACGTTTTATTGCGTTTTTATTGTTACTTCTACTCGCTACTGTAATATCATTACGCCTTTTCTCTCGGCACCTCAATGTATCAGTTATATGGTCGTTGTAGTATTAAAGCACTGGCATTACGGTTTTGTGGAAACGAAGACCTCGTTGCAAAAAAATATCATCTTTGGATATACCTACATAAAAGCAACAAGTGTGTAATATATTCAGTTTGATGAGCGTTTAGGAATTGCACCGCATATGTTATAAAAAATTAAACACGCTCAGGGTAATAAAGAAGCATGTACAAATTTACATAATATTTAAAAAAAAAAAGTAACTTCACGCCTGTAATCCCCGAAGAGGTAGGCAGAGGAATGCAGAACCACTCCCA
>DWTO01006444.1:0-10028 GCA_018244755.1 Jemadia pseudognetus | reverse complement strand
CACCTATTCCATAGTGGGACGTAAATGTAACTGGTGAATTGTGGGAGTGTTCTACACTCCTCTGCCTACCTCTTCGGCGATAACAGGCGTGATAGTACGTTACTTTTTTTGTATTAATTGTAATAGGATAAATTGTTTTAAACCTCTCACACATACACAAATGCTGTTTTTTTATCGACCCAACGAATTAATGTATAAGAAGTATATAATGATAGATGTACTCTACTAGAAGTACTACTAGTACTAACTAGCATGATGGACGATACACTTAAAAGAAAAAAATATCCGTCTTTACTTCTTCGTTATTAACATAAGCAAATGATGGATTAAATAAAAGAGAATTGAATAATATTAACACCAGGTGGCGTGCACGGTAAGATATTACAAAATAAATGACACATAACGACGTCAGCTCTTAAGTGTTCTCTCAGATCACCCCATTTCAGATCTACAGTCGGTCATCATTTTTAAAGGTTCGAACTTTCAACGCAATGAACGTGTTTCGATGCGAAAGTCACTATTATATCTTCACGCCAGGTCCATATGGGTTAGACAGAGTTCACCGGCTGTCAAATATCTCTATTTTTACATACCTGACTGGATTCATCTACATTCACCACTCTCTTCTTACACACACTCCCCCATCAGCTAGTATTCGATTTTATTTCTATAAGAGATTGTTCATTATGTACTACGTTAAAAATGTTGCATATATGTAGATAAAATAAATGTTCTCTGTTGTTCTTACCCTCGAGGGCAATAGCATTGTTCTAAATGACAACTGAATTGTTATCTTCTTCTAAATGTGAAAACAAGACATATTGTCTAGTTCCTTCAAATTATAATTCCACCGAGTGAGACGGGAATAATGATTCACCTTCATTTGTGTTGTACAGCGATAAGCGATAACGTACGAATTCTTAACTTGCGATCCGATAACATATTTGCTTTGTGCTCGATAAGGATTAGGTTTCGTCACAATCTGTGCGTTCGTTTTTTTGTTGCATCGCTACATATTCCGTTACATGTTTTGAACATATATGATACATACATGCTACATTTTTTTATATATCTATGTTGAATATTGTATGTTGTGTGATTTCCATCGGGTTGGTTCCTGTGTGCCCTTCAAATGACCGACAAAGTGGCTTGACGGCTTTTTTTTCATCATTATATGTCTCTATGTTGCTAATACTTAATATAAGACTTAATTGCGAAGCGGCTTTAGCATGAACAAAGCCATGAGAAAGCTTGGGTTTGGCTCCGGGCGATATGCTGCGGCCATCGTTTTTAGCACGACACAGTTGATAAGCCGTTTGTATGTGCACGTAGCTTGCACTGACATCAAAGGGGAGCGGCATAGGTGCCGATATCATGACCGACGTACGAGGCAAATGGATCTGGATGACTGCCTTGCACGTCTTGAACGTTTAAGTCCACGACCAAAACATGGAAATTGTAACGGGAAGCTACTCGTACATAAACTTCAATAATTACTTGAAAAGATCACGTATCCGAAGCTGGTGTGCGGGTATGATGAATGTTATTAACGTAGAAGAAATACGTCCAGTCCGCAGGATAGGCATATTTGCCACTAATTTATGATCCCTGCTTGCCACTTGAGAGATCTGGCTTGGTATTATAGCAATAATTACAATTTAGTCATGTCTTTTGGATTTTAGACTTCCGTGGATCACTGGGTGCTTCATTACGCATAATATGGTACGGTTTGTAACTGTTAGTGTTGCAATAAGTACACATAATGACGAAGCTCATTAAATGCCCGCCACGACCTGCGCAGTCGTCAAACTAAAATTGATTATGTACAAGATTTTCATTAAAACACATTTCTGTGTGACGTACAATGCCGCATACACACCATTAATATCTTTTTGACCTTTTAACAAGACGGTGATATATTAAGAATCATTATAAACATATAGTACGACTTAACGGATGAAACAGAAATAATTATGAAGATTATTGTTTGTTTTAGGTTGTAAAGTATGTATGTAATCAGTTAAAAGAATAATTAAACTGGGAGGCGATTAGTTTTTCATGTGATTGTCGTCATCATATTAAGCAATATTTTCAGCATAAGTAAAGATAAATATGTAATTATGGTAATATGCTATTACCTCACTAATTTAAACTGTGATACAGTGATAAATGATACCTACTATGATGTCTGTATATCAGAGTATAAAAATATTATTATTTTTGAGTAAAGATTTTAGGACGTACTTTAACTTTTACTGTAAATTACTTTACATATGAATTCATGTTATAGGTACTCCATCCATGTTAGTAGTAAAACTGATAGATAAAATAACTTATGGCTAAGAAAACAATTTTTTATTTAGTAAACAATAGGGAATATTAATTTAAAGTCTAAACCTGTATTTAATTGAATAAAAATTTCCACGTCGCGGCTCGGCGTATTTAATCTAATTTACATGCCGCCAATATTCACAGAATATTGGTAACATAAATACCGTTAACTCATATTTAGTTTCAAGATAATTTAAACATGGTAACCAAATATAATTTCGAAGCTAATAAGGCGGCCGGCATGCTTGCTTACCTACACCACGCTGGGCAATGTTTCACGCTACCAATTTTCTACTCTTTGATTGGCTGGAAAACATGGCGTGATGTCGGCGAAGTCGCGTACGGCCGGCGCGGAGGTGCTGCCACCACGTTACGCGGGCCGACCACGTTGATGATCTAAATATGACGTAGACACAACGTAGACTCACGCCACTCCAACTGACGTAAACGAGTCGAAATAAAGGTCGTCGGAAGACTCGCGCGACGCGTTCAAGAGAATCCAAGTTATCGCTAGATATGAACTTTGATTTTAAAAAAGATAACTTCCGCAATAAAATGTAGGTATAGTGTCCGCGGACTAATCGAAGACATCTTACTTACTGTACTGTGTTTGTACTGATGTACTGATGTTTGTTGAACAAATATTAAATAATAATAATGCTGGAGTTTGCGTTTTATCGGGAATACTGATATGGGATATTTTATCAAAATATATGTATCTATGTGTGAGATTAAACATGTACATACAAGAACATTGAATATAAAAAAGCGCTAAGACCTGTTTTTGTTATACAGGTGAACTGACGTAAATAAAATATATATGTACCTATGTGTTCAAGAATAATAAAGTCGGAGACGGGCTTATTGTGACTTATAACACCTGTTTTCATTACGAAATTTGCTCACTTTAGAAATTGCGTTTGCATAGGTTTACTTCAGTAATGGAGGATTATCCAAAATTTGAGTTGCGTTTTTTTCATGTATTTGCTTTTTATTTCACGCTTGAAATGTCACCTAATATTCGAAATGTTATGTTCGGGGAGATCCTGTCGACACATTCTTGCCGTAGTTAAAAATAAATACATCTATTTCCGTCAGTGAATAAATTACGACCAGAATTACGGATATTGCATTTCAAAGGCGCGTCATCTTTCATAGTATGTATAGTGAATATTTGGGAATAATCCATGTTTCGAATTATATAAGCATTATTCTGATCACCAAAAATATTGTGCCTTGCTGTAACACTTATCACAGATGCCAATCAACAATTTCATAGCGGAGCTCACTTTCTATTGACACTTTGTTACCTGCAGGTGAGTGTGAGGTTGTAATGTACCTTTTTCTAGTTTTTCACTTTCACGACGATGGCTTCAATATGATTATTAACTCTTCCATTATGTTCGCATTTTACACCGATAGCAAAACAGAAACTTTTACTGGATTTACTGGAATTTTCTATTTAACCAATAACTCAACATAACAATAAGTATTTTTCAATATACATTTGATTCGCTTCATTACTAAGCGGATCCAATGCATTAAGTTTTAATTGTAACAACCGTAAATTATTGTGTGCATTTTTTCCTGTACAATAATCGAATTTACACTATAAAAGTCCGATAAAAATCAATGTTCTATAATTTCATGTATATAACGTCGCGTTTTTTTGTTGCGTCTGTAACATTTGGGGCCCGTGGTCGGTGCTGGAGGGAAACAGCTAGCTCATTGTAACGTCGATTAAAGCTTTTTGTTGATTCATTACAAAGGCCGAGCGGGGACAAAAAGCTTAAGTATATTGGAAGTGGCGAACCTGGGGCCCCGCTATGGGGCTGCACGTGAGGGTCCACACAATAAAAGATATGATTTATGGTCCCATCAAAGTGATACGAACGTGCAATATACGATTTTATAAGAAATCTTTTATTATATTTTGTTAAACAGTTTGATTTAAAAATATAGGGCTGATCGAGGCTGTTTATCTCTTGTCCTCAGTTGAATTGCGCTCAAAAGTCCATTATCCGTGGGAATAACACATTGATTTTATTATTTACGATTTTTTTGCTTGTTTCAATTTGGGAATAGCTGTACTTCTAAAAGCTGATATTATGTATCCATTCCAATTTCTGCCGGTAAAATTGCGCGTACGTATTTTCCCGCTGACAACATATTGTGTGTTGTGTCGTGTGTGTTTGCACTGAACGATTAAATTAAATAAGAAGTTGATTGCCAAACTGGAAAAAACCGATTGTTTGAACATCCGTTTTGATCTAGTTGTGATCAAGGTGCAGTCTCTTAATGGAATGCTCTCGGAGAACACGACGGATAAAAACTAATTGCCTGCATTAATAATACACATTATAGAAAGGGTTGTTAATTAAACCAACGCACTGTAGCCAATTAACTTGTCAATGTGTTTATTTCCTTGTGTGTTCTAAGTTTTTATTTTTACAGCTACGTACGTTATTTTATATTGTATGCCTGTAGGTACACTTTTCGTATACTCGTATACTCATTATTTTTGTTCAACACTAGCAATTCCCGTCCGGGTGTATTTTTATGTTTTATTAAATTATTCCTGAAAAATAAAATTATTTTTATAATTTCGTAATAATAAAAAAGTGAAAAAATGTTCATATTTTTAAGAACTGACTCTCGGTGAATATAGAGAAGTAATATAGACATGAGAACACAAGTACATAAGTGTACATACTCGTATAAAATAAAATATGAAAATTGCTAGCTGCGAATGTTAAATGTACAAACAGACAGAATGTAAAATATTACATAGGTATTCGTAGTTGTATAGATTGGGAAATATATTTTTATATAAATTTGTAGCATATATCCTGTTATATGTATAAAGTCTTGACTAATGTTTTTGTGTAAATTGTATTAGTTGATACTATGCGGAAATTTACTGTTAATAATTACGCTAGTTATTTCGAAATAACTCTGGGAACACTTCTTAACACTAGGGAGTTTATATTTGTACTGAAATAATATTAATTGTTGTTCAAAAGTGTCTGGCTGTAATTTAGTAGAATTTACCGTGTTATTCGTGTACCTACTCCATTATAGACACGATGTTATCTATAGAATCACTATAATATACTCATGTTAAGTGCCAGCCCATAAGGGGACAGAGATTTATTTCAGTCATAGTTATTGTACCCTGCAGTCTGGACTTGTGCACGTATATGGCAATACACTCACACCCTATTCTATGTGTGACACGTAACGGCAACTGGTGACACGTGTACTACCCTATCGGGGAGTTACAGGAGTCACGTTACGTTACGTACAATTAGAACTCGTTGGTCGTGTTGGTTGCAAGTGCGATTGTCCATCGGGAGGTCTTGGGTTCAATTTCCGAGTCGGGCACTACAAAAATTTTCTAATTTCATTCCTTAGTAGTGGCTGGGAGTCTGGATACGTGCCTAGTGTATGGCAATAGACTCATAATCTATTCCACGATGGAAAGTAAACGTAACTGGTGGAAGTGGTGGTGGAAGAAGTGTATTAATTACACTCTTTTCTCACTTTACTCTTTACACTCACTTTTCTCTTAAGACACTCTTCTGGCATAGCGTGGCATTTTAATGTGTTTTAAAAAGCATAATTAAAATATTACATTCTGTTAAACTGCACGTTTCTATAATTAGACGTTTTATATTAAAGAATTTTTATTGTAAGTTAGTCATCATTTTTATTGTTCCGATGTGAGATTCAGATGTTTTTGTTTACAAAATGAGAAAGTTTAAGAACGTAATCTTGCTTTATTGCCCATGCTGCGCTCTCGCCGCCGTGGCCTCGCTGGATTAAATACATAGGTACATGTATAATTAACGGCCACAATTATAAGGATCAGTGACAATGTCTCTATGACGCGCACCATTTGTCCCCAGGTGTGCTGGACGAGGTGAAGGCGGAGTTCGACCTGGGCAACGCCAGCGCCGGCTTCCTCCAGACAGTGTTTGTGGTCGCTTACATGGTGTTCGCGCCGATCTTCGGCTACCTGGGCGACCGGTACTCCCGGCAGAAGATAATGACATTCGGTGTTGCTCTATGGAGTCTAACTACCTTCCTCGGCTCTTTTATAACGGTGAGCATAATATGTATATCTAAGAGATCCTGTCACCCTCGTACCCCTGCCGACTGCCCTGCCCTGTGGCAGACTGAAACACGTAATAGATGACCCTGACGGAAAGTAAAAAGGATGATAATGATGTGTTGTATATTTGTCACATTCGCTTAGCACATATTTACTATAAAATATTCTCGGCCGCGATGTCGCTGCGACCGGCGGGAGCTCATGAAAAATGATTTCAGTTTGAACCGAAAGTTATCGGTCTACTACGAAAAATCATACACTAATTGAGCCAGTACATAATTTTAGCCGCACGACTTAAAAATGAGTTTGTTCCAAATTGTTCCAAGTCGGTTAAGACTGTTACACTTCGCTGACCGGTCGGGCGTACAGAGCGCGACCGTTACTACGATGCTCTGAGAGATACCGTACCGGCTTTAATCAACTAGATAACAATAGTATATGTATAGATTACAATTGTGTATACGTTTACATTCTGAAACGTTGTCATTTGAAAGTGTGACGCGGGCAATTATCCATTTTTGCGCGTCACCGCGTCGCTCGCGTTTGTGACGTCACTCGCCATCAGCGCCGCAATGTGATGGAGGATCATTCCGAGCACACTATAGGCAGGTTAATGTTACGTCAACATATGCAACTGCTGAAATGTTTTTCACTATTTAATCCCTTTCTGTACTAATATAAATAAAAGGTAAAGAGAACAAAGAAGCAATGTAAATTTTTACAATATATTATATGTATAGTTTTGTCATTGTTATAATTGTATGTATTTCGATAAAAGCGTACAATTAAGAAACGGCGAATATCCAACTATTACGTAATAGAAATTTATTAATAATGCCAAGTGTGGAAATAAATAAATTAGCGACCGTTACTGTAATTTTTATGAATCGTTATTTATCGCTATACGGTACCAGACATTATATGTATGTAGCAACGATAGTATATTAGATGTATAAGTATACCCTAAAATGTTTTTTTACCGAAGCGATCCATCTTAATAGCTGGTAATATGTTTGTCAGAATTTCGCCGCGTTCACGCTGTTCCGCGGCCTGGTGGGCATCGGCGAGGCGTCCTACTCGACCATCGCGCCCACCATCATCAGCGACCTGTTCGTGGGCAACGTGCGCTCCAAGATGCTCGCCTTCTTCTACTTCGCCATACCGGTCGGCAGGTACGGGTTGCACTATATGACAACACATGTATTGTATCATATACCCACCAGGTGCCTCACTGGAGATGACAGACGGGGATCAGTGGTACATTTACAGCGATGTGTCTGTTCTATATAAAGTGACCCCTCACTTTATTTATATACATATTCCACTCTTGTTAACGTCACACCAGATCCCTCACTGTGTATGCAGCGAGCAACTTCGATTCTTGAAATACGCTATTGAAGTGTTACATACATATATGTACATAGGTACATATGTACGTACATATGTCAATGACTGTTGTTTTTATACTGATTTAGTGAAGGCTTTGTTTTGACTACCTTTAATGCAGCATGTACATACTACGACTGATAACAGTATAATAGATGAAAGAAGTGTCAGGATCATAAACTCACGGAGAATGGAGATGCCCGCCCTCTACCCGCGCCCGTGCGGAACAGTCGTCACATTATGTACATGTTTATGTATCTTCAGCCTACGGTTCATAATTTGTGTTCTTTTAAATTACAAACTTCAGGTCTAGAACTCGTAGTATATGTATACATTAAACTAAAAGTACAAGTCTATGATTTTAAACTAGTTTAAATAACAATACGTAAACGTAACCGGTGAAACATGGGAGTGTTCTGCATTCCTCTGCCTACCCCGTCGGGGATTACAGGCGTAAAGTTACGTTTGTATTTTACGGTTTCGTGATTCAATGCTCAGCGCCCATTCAGCAATATGATCGTACATCGGTTCTGTGTCAGACCAAATTGAATTTGTAGACACACAAAAAACAGTATTTTAGATATTCGGGGAGTTTATTCCTTTTGCGATATACTTCGATACATAGAATTAGTCACCTTTACGTAACAGTTTAAGTCACTTTTCAGAACGATTTTCAATCCAACACGCTTCAATGAGTCTTGAGACTGGTTAATTTTCATGCCTTCGGACGTTCTGAGACGCGATCTGTTCGCGAGATGAGATAATGTTTTATGATAGTGACTGACGACCCGTTGATCCATTGGTCAGTGACACTGGCTGTTGTGGGCACGATTACCACACAGCACTAAGTAGGGTACAGGTAATTGGTCTGTGTCTGGTGACATAACATGGTTGCGTGTGAGACCTCCCCAAAATGTTTGTTAATACTATTATTTATTTATGTCTGTAGTAGTAACCAATTCGATTATAATTTTTACAATAAAATGTACATATTGTATGTACTGTTTATAATTTCGAGCTCCATACGTTTGGGATCGTCTCGCAAATCGATGCGAATCGTGCGTAATTTGCTTGCTAATGGCGGTATTTAGCGTCTTGTACGAACGTGGATGCTAATTTTACAATTAAAGTGTTTATTAACGACATGTATCGTATGTGTTAGCGTATTATGTTATGTTGTGTTTTGTGCTCTCTCCCAATTCCGTAAGTTAGCTACCGTAATGGTATAATAATAGTATATTATGCGGTCTAAAACACAGCTGAGAAACTAGTTAAAAAGCGAAGTACTCTAAGAATAATCAATGTATCGGCAAATATCTCAAAAATCATATCTAATAGAAGTCTCAAAGCAAGAGACAGTATGTGTACAGACGACAAGGACACCGAGGCGATTGTTAAAAACCTATCAACCAGTTCCCGGAGCGAACCGTTCTTTATTCAAATAAGGGGTCTATTTGTGTAAATAGTGCTACCCTTGCGTGTTGCCATCGTCAAGTAGTAAACAGTGCTGTTTGGCCAGCTGCGGCACTCCGTGGGGTCCTCACCCTCACTCTCCGGAGATCAGTAGACGAGCAGACCGTTCAGGACATTTCTACATTATTATTATTGCTTTACGCGGTAGGCACAGAGCACAGAGTGTCCAGCACATTGTAGAAGTGACTCGCTTATTGTACATTCGTCTCTCTCTCTTCATAGATGCAAGTCTATTTCTAACAATTATCATACTGGGTTAGTACTCGTATTATGGCAATATTGCGTAATCACACGCAACGTTTAATAAATATAAGGGCTAATAATTTGTTTCTATACATTTGTTATAAGTGAAGCGACATATCTATGCACATATTCCTTCGTTTGTTCTATAAATACGCGAGTGCGGAAGTAGTCGATGTAGTCGGTACTATTAATATAACCTGACTGATGGGAGTCTATGGGACTAAGCTGTTTTAACTTTAATGAGAGTACACATTTTAACCGACGAATTCTTCAAATAAATGGTTGCACAATGTGCTTATTACTCAAACAGTCCATTTAAATAAAAATATTTTATTTTATCGAAATAATGTCTCGTTGTTAGTGTTGGTTGTAAGTGCGACTGCCGATCAGGAGGTCCTGGATTCGGTTCCTGGGTCGGGCACTATAGAATTTTTCTAATTTAGATTTTCTAGTTGCGGCTCGAAGTCTTATTTTTGTGTAG
>DWTO01006443.1:0-10029 GCA_018244755.1 Jemadia pseudognetus | reverse complement strand
AGCATTGTAAAATAAATACAGGAAAATATTAAAAATTATTACAAATTTTATTAAATCATTACACAAGTGTCTAACATACGCATTTGCATATGTGCATACATGCACAGCAATTTCGTCTGGTGGCAAAATCAGTTACAATGGTCTGAAAATCCAGAGAAAATATACCAAAGTTTAAGTAACACTGAATTTCAAGTTACATATACATGTGGTTAAACGCGTTGTACCACGCCTTTTTCGAGGTGTTACGGAAGTTAAGGATAAAAGAGGAGCTAAGCTATTCTGAAAATTTACATAAATACAGCAACCAAGTAAAGAAAATAAGATTACGTATCAATTTAAATATTGATACTAAGTTTTACATTATCATATGATTGTACGAGAAATATATAGTACAGACGAACGATTCTATTGTTTGCGTGGGACACAACATGGGTAGTGTACCTACTTTATAATTCTAAAATAGACAAATGATAATTTTTGCTTTCTGAGTTTTGAGGTTGAATTCATCAAATAAACAGCTAATTAGCATTAAAATAATAGCAAATTCATAGGAAGTAGTACCATGTACACGCGTGTGTTTTTTAAACAGAAGTAACTTTTATTTGCTTTTGTAATTATCTCTTCAAATGCGGAAAGCGGAAATCGGTATCGCGTAAGTTGTCGGATATCCACTGCTCGGCTTGCTGCGACATGTCCTCGTCGAAGTAGTCTCGCCATCCACCTGCTTTACCTGGAATAATAGAAACTTAAAAATAAATATGTTCGTTGGAGACATTTTAGTATTACATACTTACATAATGTTGTCAAGAAAATTTAAACATTGTCTATAATTAGCGCAATTAAATTTACACTAGGAGGCCTTGTAGAACATTTCACCTTTTCTAACAAACGTTTCGTTTCCCGAATTGAGAATACCGAGTTCCCTCATCACGTCGTAGTTTACAGACTTGTTATTTTTGAAGCTGTCAATGCTCAGGTGGTCGCAGAGTTGCGCGACTTGTGGCTGCGAAAGTTCCTTTCCCAAGAAGTCGGCCACTCTGCGCACAGCTGCCGGTAGGTCCTGCAGGGAAATTTACAGTGAAATTTAGGACCACTGAAATCTATAGGCAAATTCTAATTTTTGTTTCTTTTTGTGTGCGAATAATTTTAAATAATCAGTAGGTTATATTGTAGTACTATAGTAGGTACTTATATTATTTTATATTCGACGAGTACTCCAGAATAGAGATACCATCGCGAAAAATGACTATTTTGCATGGTCGAGTATTGGTACCTACGAATATATTTTGTGCGCTAGGCATCAAGATTACTTAAGTTTTTAATTCACGTGCATAATGTGTTATGTGATTTCCTTCCTTATAAACATTTCCGGTCCTACCAGAGGTCTTCAAGAATGGCGAATAAATACCTCGTCTTCAAAACCGGCATTATATTGGCGATTCTTCTGATGTTGCAAATATCCATTAAAATCGTATCTACAGTATTAGATATCTCTTTTTTAAATGTCATAAATTCATGGGTTAGGTGATAACGTGCTCGTCCTGGCGTCCTAAAATGTACATATTGTGGATGTTTCTTTGCTGTGTACCGGCATGTAGGATCCAGGTCATCCAGGTGACAAATATTTACCTTAGAGAGTTCTTCGTAAAATAAAAATAACATGTTAGGATGATCTCGTTTCTCCCACGATTCTTTTAAATGTTCGAAGTATGGAGTCCAATGGTCTGTTGATAAAAGTACAATATTAACTTAACTGTAAGGCAAAGGTATATTTTTTTTAACAAACATAAAATCTTTGCATTCAAAATATACCTTATGAAATTTTAAACTCCCCGTGAAATTTCGGTAAATTTGAATAAAACTTACGCAAATCCTTCATAAAGAATTCCCAATACATTTTGAAGTCTCCTGTATAACCTTGCGTCCTCATGGATTTATTCAAGTGGTAAAAGGAAACTACGACATCTCGCGGATCTCTAGCCACGTAAACCACCTTCGCAGTGTCAAGTAAAGTTGGTGGCAGTAGTGAGATAGGTAGATGAGTTTTAACAAAACGCGGTGATGGCATTTCAATCAGCTGTTCCGTTCCAGGTTGAGTGACGAAATGTAAGAGTTCCAACTTTCGCTCACTGTCACAGTTCTCTTCGTGGAACCTCTTTTTCATTATCGGATGCACAAAAACAGAGAACCTGTGAAATGGATACGTACTTGATCATATCAAACATATTGTTGTAACAAATACACTATTTTTATTAGTTACTTAAACATGTAAACCAGTAACATGTTTCGATTTGGTACATAATGCCTTAGTAAGATTTTTTTTCTTGTCCTGTAGATTGTTTAACGAGATTTTATAGTGTGACGCAAATTTTGATAAAGAATAGCTTTAATACTTCATGATATCAATTGAGTTCCACTCTGTACCTACTACTAAGTAATAAATAAACATCTTCAATGTAAAGAGCATGATAGAACAATCGAATAAAATAAGTAAGGAGTTAAGATCCTCAATTGATAGAAACAGAATGAAAGAATAGATAAATGAATGAGAATCAACAGCAATAAGATATCACTCACTCCAAAAATGGGTATCTTTCAGTAAGTGGAATTGAGTCCGATGTGGCGTAATCCAAATCATTCGCTATCATCCAAACCAACTCTTGAGTCCAAGTTGTTCCTGAAATTATGGGTAATGATATAAAGCTTTTGTGTAGTATTTACAGTTGTATGAACACACAGCCAATATTCAGTATTCAAACTATAACATGACAAATTGTTTTCGGGTACCCACCTGACCGCGGATAACTAGCGACAAATATATCCGACGGTCGGATTTCCATATTGTAGATATTTGATGCCTCCTGTCTGTACTTGTGAGGTAAAAAATATCCTTTCGGACCCACGCGGACGAACCCTGTATGTTCACTTGGAAATGAAATGAATTGTTTAAATAGATAAATAATACAGACTTTCTAGAAGCAAATATATTACGTTCACACCTCATGGATGAAGTCTTCGAACTTTATTGGACATTGAGTTATCTATGTGTCATGTTTGGAGGACGCTCATAAATATATTTCCATACTCGTGTAAGTTTACAAAGTTTGCAAAGATAATTAGAGTTTATTGTAATAATTAATTAAAATTAAATCCGATACTAGTTTTTGAAGAATGATAAAACATAACTGGACACCAGTATTTCGGCGACTAGGCGGAGGTGGTAATAGTATACTTGCAGGTTTTACCAATTATCTATACGTTCTAATATGGAATAGGAGATGAGCCTACCACCATACACCGTACACAAATCCAAACGCCATGCTACTGGGAATTTCCTAGGAGATAACCCTGCAATACTTTTCCAGACCCTCGGTCAAACCCAGAACCTCACGATCAGCAGTCGCGTTTGCAAACAATGGATTAACGAAACAGATAAGAACTGATATACTGAACGTTTATATAGCAAGAATACCTAATTACGTACGAATATAACATCACGCCTGTAATCCTCGATGAGGTAGGCATAGGAAGGCAGTTAACCTTAAAGTCATAAGATATACGGTAATAAGAATATCGTATTGTTACCATTGACGTGACTTAGAAATACGGAAATAGAAATTTCTTAAAAAAATATTAACTTACATTAAATCAGTTGCTGTGTCATTATTATTATCAATAACTACTTATTGCCTGCATTCATAATTTAACTTGTGGAGCGGTTATTAGGCCGTTATATTGACCTTGTGATTTGATTTCTAACAGTGAATAATAATTAATAAGGATTGTGAATAATAATTAATAAGGCGGTATGCAATTCGAAACACTAGTGAATTCGACTGACGCATGGCACAAGGTCAAATGTAATTTGTATTAAACAAAATAATACGTATTCTATTGATTGCGTTCTCGCTTTCTACGTTTGTGAATTTATTGGATTGGAAATTGATTCGACCTTGTGCTTAACTTCGCGTCGATTTTTGCCAATACGAAAATAGGTACTTACGTACCTATCGATGTTAATATGAATATAGTTGGATAATATTGAACGGGTAAATATAATTGTTTGCTACTCAATTTATTGTTATTATGCTATTGTTGTACAGGTTACCGTTATTAACTTAAAATACAATGTTTACAATTATGCGTTTAACGCATTTTGTACCTACATTTTTATTTTGTACATTTATGAATTTTTATTCGGTAGTTATTATATTGACTGATTTTATCAAACAATTCAATTCGTACAGCGTCTAAGCATTCTGTTGTTTTGTCACATCCGTATTGTCCTACGCGTATGACGATGTAGTGTAGTAAGTAGTAATATTGTAATAAATTGTAAGAAATCCGTCTGGGCTTATTTACCAAAGTGTTTGTAGTATCTACATGTCCAAATAAAAAAAAATAGTAGGTATGTCTCTTTATTAATTACCGTATGAATAGTCCGTGTACCTACCAACATTTAAATGGGTAAGTTCTAGTCTTCGGATGTCTCAAATAATTTTAATATTTAGGTGTTATGTGAACAGCCTCATATAACCTAAGCCTCATAAACCTTTATTGTACCACTGCGGAACACGAGCTCTGAGGACGACAAAAGTTAATATCACATACAACCACGCTGGCCAATAATTGTGAATTGTCAGACGCCATGTATCCGGTCTGTGTTGTGGGTAACATAGCTTCGTTTTCAAAGTAGCTTTGCATAGCAACTATCTGGCATGGTCCCAGCGAACAGCTTTCTAATAGCTACATTGACTATCGAGCGTAAATCTACTAAGTCTTCGTAATCTTCTAAGTCGTCGTCTTATTTTCCAAATCGTTTATCAAAGCGAATAGCAGTATTACTCCACACACATTATATAAACACTGTAATAAAACATTCTATTCTATTTTTACACACAAATCATAATCAAGAGAAACAGATAAAGATCAGAGAATTACAATATGAGTAATGTAAACAATAATAATGAAATAATATAGTAACAGATAATGATAACAGAATTATCAATAAAATTATTTAAGACCGTATACACTAAAAATTACAAGATTTAGCCACCCTCCTGACCGCGGGTTAGCTAATGAAGGCGACACAGACTCATAAATCAAGAAAAAATAAAGCATGAGTGTGTAATTGATTCCATTATAATCTCGTTGTCTACATGGTTTCTTTAATTTAATAGAATAGTAATTGACTACGTTATATTCATTACCCGTATATATAGGTACAACTCTAGTATCTGCAACGTACCTAAAATATAAAAATGGTTTCCATTAAATGTTCACCAAACAATAACGTACTACATTTAAAATAAATAAATATCGTTTATTTATTTCGCTTATTTAATTTAATGAATGTAATATGGAATTTGAATTTTTTATACCACGTTCACCATAAATTAGTCCAACATGTCCGAGATATGTAAGCCTTAGTAGATATATGAAAGTAAATAAATTAAAAACCAATTAATTGGCGCAATTTTATGCTAAATCCTAAAATAAGTGACTGTACTTACTTTAATATTGATAACCATGCAGGTAATTACACAAATACGTATATAACGTTGTTTAGACAATGGTATTACGAAATATTATGCTCAGTTGTTACAACCTTGACAAAGGAAGGGGCAAATGTTCGTGTCCATAGCAATTTAACATTATCTACTACGCATACAAATTCTAATAAATAATTGATTGAGTTTATTGACTTCGAGTTAGGGCAAACAAAAGCAGAGCATTATTAAGTGCCCTACACTAGCGCACATTGTTATCGTTCAGTCATTCAATGAACGATAAAGATGTATGTATGTAAATATTAAATCCATTAATGAGGTTATCGCTTTGCTTGGTGTTATGGAGCAGATAATTTGCACTACCGTAGTTTCCTTTAAATGTAAAAATTCATCATCATCATAAGCCTATTGCAGTGTCACGGGGCTCCCCTGATGGGGTATTCCCATAATTCCCACGCAGGACTGCGGGTTGGGGATCGCAGCTTACATCTCCGCGCGCCGCCTACTCTGCTGCCCATAGAGGGCTGTCAGGGCATTCAGCTTTGCCTAAACAGGCCGCACCATACGGAGATCGGCCAGCGCCGGGTTTAGTCGCTTCTTTCGACACCCTGTATTACGGCACGGGGTCGGGAAATATATTACTATTCCGCCTCAAGATTAAAATTAAAAGGGAATAATTTTCAGATATTGTGACTGCATTTTGTCTCTTTCTTATTATATAGTTACACCTGGTCCGTTAAGGATTAAGCTGAGATCAGAGTGCAAAATATTTCCATCTTTACAAAGCTGGTGTGTTTTTACATTCATCAACCTTTTCAAACACGTAGACCGGTTTTGAAGATATATGTACGTGTATTTATTTTATAAATTCGGTTAATGAGCATGTACATATCCTCTAATTTATTCAATGTGAAATTAATTACACATTCGACATCAAAAGCCGCTGCAGTGTATTAAACGCTTAAGTACCTAAACCAAAAAGACGCATACGAATTTATTAAGGAGTAAATTTTTACAGCATTGTATTGAGTAGGTACGTAAGGCATTTTGAGCATTCACACCTTGTACAGAAAAGCCCTTATCACATTGGCGTTGTAGTTGTAATGATAACAATAAAATAAATTAAACGAACGTACTTTAATGTAATTAGTGGAAAACGCTTTAGCCGATTAGAAACAAACTTTTACTGACATTCATTTGAAGAGGAGTCATGATGATCATATATTGTTTGACATAATAAAAGAAATATAACAATGTTTACTATTTAATATATACAATATTAAAATTACTGTTTACCTACCTTATATACTGTTTAATTCCTTATACATTGCTATTTTTACCTAATAAGAGTTTGTAATATGTAAATCAGTTTGAAAGCGTTTAACGGAATATTAAATCTAGCTACGAGTATGTGTTTAGGTAGGGTAATATTATGTTAATGTTCCTTTGCATTTGTGTCTTCTAGAATACCTAATTCACGGTGAAAATATAAAAAAAATGCTAATAATTAATATTTTAAATCATTGTTATCATTCTTTACGAATTGATGCAAATATAAACAAATAATAAATATAAAAGTAATGATTAAATCTATACAACAAAGTTTAAACTGGGAAAAGAAATACATTTATGGCTTACAACACGTTTACGATAACAATGTATTTTATTTAAGTAATAAATATCACTAACCTGTAAAATATTCCATCAGAAGTGCGGCCAATTTCGGTTCCACATCGCGGATTTCCAGTGGAAAATTATTATTTGATTGTTTATCCATTTTAGTTCCTTCAATTTAAAAAAAAAGCTTGAACACAACTAGTTCTTTGTTATTGTTGTCACGAGCCGTCGTTCGCGCGAAGAGTATTTATATTGTGCTTGATAAGGTGAAAGTTTGCGCGTAAACGTCTCCTGTCGGCGGTCGGAGCCGAACTGCGAGATACGCGTTTCGCGGCCATTCTAAGTAAATGTAGGTAACTTGATCTTGACTGATTGTTGGTACAGTTTACAAACAATGTAAAAGTTTTATTCTATGACCAAACCCACCAAAGAAATGACTGTATAATTTGTAAACAGTAGTTCATGAGCATACGAGGCATGTGCGATTATTGAATTTCATAAATAAATCAGACTATTTTATATACGAAGTACCTACGAAGATGTTTTGTTCAAGTATGCGTATGTGTGTGTTTGTTTACATATTTAATTTATATGAAAGTAGTAGTCAAAGTAAACTACATTTAACTTAACTAGACCTTAGGTTTCCTTGTAGTGTTTAGTAGGAAGTCTTAAGTCTTATTGTTAATCTGTGAGAATAACTATACGAGTACGTAGATGCCGTTACTGGCTCGATTATTTTTGCCACCGCTTTTAACAAGAATTTTACATTTAAAATATACTTACTGTAACAACCTGGTAAATTAATAATACATAATTCAGATATTTTTATTTTACACACAATAGAGACATTAGATTTTTTATTGTAGATAATAACTTACTGCTATGCTAGTTTAAAAAAAGCAGAGGAGTGTAGTACACTCCCACATTTCACCTGTTACGTTTACGTCCCACTATGGAATAGGTGGTGAGCCTATTGCCATGCATCGGGCACATATCTATGCTAGTTTTAAATTTTTAAAATACCTAAACTTACTCGGAATTTTGTCGGTAATTTTTGTTATGTACGTGTTTTTGTTATGTACATGTTTTGTGTAGAACTCACACGCTTAATGTTTTAATAGTCTGTAAGGTACATCGCTGTATACATACAAAGACGTTAAAATGGGTACGCCGGTTTTAGGTACCGTACTGGGAGTTACACTTGAACTGTATTTGTAGCTATTTACGTGAAGTTATTATTATATACGTTTATTGGTCTCATGTACATACATATATCACGAGGATGTTAACACATCTGTACGTATAATATTATGCAGATTATATTGTAATCGTTAGTTTTAATAAATAAGAATCAAAGAGATAAAGAACGGTTGTTAGAAGGAAGTTGTTGAACTGGGTCTTTGCCGAGAACCCGTTCTTAAGCGTCGAACTTAATAGGCGGTGATTGACATGTTGATAGAGAGCGTTTTTAATGGTAGGAATCCCGTTTGCTTAATTGCGTTTGTTTTCATTTAAAATTTTGATACTTGCTAAAATACTATGCTACAACACCACGCCAAATCCCTTATAGGGTCAGCAGATAACACCCCGTGTTAAATATCGCTATTCTCACAGACGTGACGTCATTCTTCTACGTGTATCACTATAGTCATATACGTGCGCGTATTTCGAAAACTTCTGACTTCCCCAATAAAAATATTAAGTCGTGAGTTTCAGAAAAGAGTGCAATTCAATAGTAAGTCCAAGTGTTAGATCATTGTGTTTCATTTGGATATTATTATCCAATACTAATCGTGAACTTCCTACTATCATTAGTGCCCGAGTTTGAAATAGTCATAATTTTAATAATTGGAATTGTGCCCGGTGCATGGCAATAGGCTTACCATCTATTCCATAGTGGGACGTAAACGTAACTGGTGTAACGTGGGAGTGTTCTCCTCTGCCTACCTCTTCGGGATAACAGACGTGATGTTACGTTTTATCACGTTTTAAAATTTTCAAGGTCCACGAAGTCAATAAATAAATAAGAATACATATATAAAATAAATAAATAAATCAACAAGAAAATAATATTTTTTAGCGAAGTGAAACCGAAATTGTCTTCTCTGTTAATAAAGTATTCTGCAGGTTGTTTTAATTACATAAAATACATACTTATTATTACAATAACAATTAATATAATTAACCACTATATAGGCCGATTAAATTGTATTATTTTTACTTCGTTTCCTTTCAATTTTAGTTTTGTATGTAGATAATGTTTTTGGCATGATTTGGTGACATAACGCAAACGTCGTTATTACCATCAGCCTGTTTCTGTTCACTGTTTTACGAGACATGCGGGGTTTTTAACCATAGTCTCAAATATGGACTATATGAGATGAGGACCACAGTGGCCAGCTTCTCGCAAAGACTGTGCTGCTGTCAGACGGTAGCCAGGGCATTTAGCTGTAACTGTGTACGCTGTATTATACCGCAATTATAAAATTCCAATTCGATAGTATTTACACCTCAATAAGGGTACTGCATTAAGTTTGGGTTAACATAATATACCTTACTTTGTTACAGTTTCTCCTGCATTGGTCAGGTCGGATTGGAAGGTATTGGAAAATGTACAAAACGTGAAAAGGTCGCGTTAGTGACCGACCGATGAGAACTCTTTTACAAAATAATTGACGAAAGAGGGCTCTAGCAGGTTATCAAGATCACTTTGTAATTCTATGTGTATGTGTAATTGTAATTCTATTCCAATAAGTTCCAACTTTTGAATATATATGTATAACACAAATTTATTTGCGCCAGAAGCGTGCACGTCGCGACCCTGCCAGCCGATTGTAGAATTACAACGGCTGCAATTCTGGACCGAAACCATGCCGAAGTTCGGGTTAGGGCGTCCCCCAGA
>DWTO01006442.1:0-10029 GCA_018244755.1 Jemadia pseudognetus | reverse complement strand
TAGGCAGAGTGCTCTGAGTGTCAAACATGTCAATACTTAGAAACTTAATGTACGTCTTGTGAATTTATCAATTCTTCGTCTATTTACTAGTGACAATCATTTATCATTTCCCTAACTAGGTATTATCATTAAAATAAACAGTCATGTTGTAAAAAAACATAATTCTTAAAAACCTCTCAATAACATCAAGTAAACGATACTTATATCAATTCTGAAATTAATCTAACAACGACTTTAAATCTATGAGTATAAAGTTGTAAATTCACCTTATTTAATGTGTTAATAATGTCCTTTTCGAACCACTTTTGTCATATACAATATAATGTTAAAGTTTAATTAAGTCTTAATAATATTAACCTTAGTGCTTGCGTTATACGATTCAAATCACATTGTTTCATCTGAACCAAGTTGTGACATCATTTTACGGGTAAGTAGATCTTATGTTTACTTAACTTAAAGTCCAAATTGCTTTGAGACTATTAAGTTTACGGTCGTAACTCCGACCTCGGCAGCGACCTTGCCTAACTAGACAGATAGAACCATTGCTTTCCGCTTTACCGGCCCTAGCTTTCCCATTGAAACGCCAAGATGATCACAATAGCTTCTGTTTTGTAAATATATACGTAGGTATATTGTTGTATTTAAAAATATATGTATAATTTTGACTTTAAGAAGTCTCATAATACGATGAATAAAGAAAAAATGTGGGATATGCAAGCGTAGAGAAATTTAGAATTCGATGTTCTCTACACACCCCGTAAGGGTCCTGGCGTGATAATATAATTTTAAAAATTAACGCTGTAACAATTTCTTTGTACGGCTTTACTATTCGTAAATTAACTTCATAAAAGGGAGTACATACCAACCCTGGCAATATTATATAGACTACATTCCTTTACCTTAAAAAGATCACGCGAAGTTGCCACATTAAAATTTAAATATACGGGCCCACGATTCACAGAATTAAGCGCTTAATACACAAACCGGTAATTTGCCGACCGCCATGTATATTTTAATGGAAGATGATTGTTCAGAAAAGGCAATATTACTCTGTTTGTATTTATAAATGCATGTCAATACAAACTACTTCATTATATATTTAATCCGCGGAGGTATCTTCCGTTTTTGCTTGTGTTCTGATGTTCAGCCGACCGGCACAACAACTGTATACATTATAATTAACTTGCCTCGTAATTGTTTAAACTCTTTTAATATCGTTAATGCAATCCTTGAAGACGACGGAATGTTATTTAATATTATAGAAGCAGCGAATGGGCATGCTTGAACATAATTACCCAGTGATGTATCTGAACTAAATCGTCTTGCAAAAAAAGGAACTTAGAATAATCCTATTTGTATAAGGCAAGATATTGCATACTTAGTTCTTGCACAAAAATAGTTGGCATACCCATTGAAATAGGTAGAGTGCCAACGTCATACTCAAACTTTTTATTATTCTTCCACAATTGGCCAAGAGGCGAGCTGATGTATCCAACTATAACAAGTACCACCCCTGAAGCTGTTCAAAGCTGCATGATACCCAATTTGGGTTCAGCTAAATCGAAACCATGAAGATTGTTTACAATACATATGACACACGAATTAGCCATAAACCCCTATCTCGGCCAATTTGGATTGAAGCAGCTGGAACATCCGAGCCTCCAGAGATGCAGAAGAGATGCGTGGCCAGCAGTGGGGAATATAAAAGGTTGCTATGAATGTATCCTCTTTCTGAGCCAAGTGCAACAAGCAGAACAAAAGTAGATATAAAGAAGAAGAGAACAGAGTTGAAGTATGAAGATTTAAAGGCAGCTTTTGATAGTATATATCACGAATTTGCCCTTTGAATGTTTTTTGAAACTACGAAGTACTGATAAAAAAAATTACTTTGACTATATCGTGTATGCTAAAAGTAGTTTCCTCCACCCTCCAGCCGAGTGGCAGCGGTTGGATACGAAGACCCGAAGATCGAGCACAGAGGAACATTGGAGAGGCCTATGTCCAGCAGTGGAGCGTAACATCTGTTAATATACAATATAATCTTGGGACAATATCATGCTTCTGGAAATACGGTAAACTACGCAGACCTGCATTATATTGACCAGGGAATTACACCTATATTGGTTTTAAAATACCTACCTATATGCATATTTTGCAACCATAAATACTCGGGCTCATCACACTAATGTGGACAGAACAGTCCCGTCCCCCAGAAATCTGTATTTTCTGACAAGTCAGTTCAAAAGGCTGCTATGTTTTACTACTGGGATGACTGTGTATTTATTTCTTGTCACCCATAAGCATTATTTACTTATCAACTATTGGTACTGATAAGGAATTGTGATAAGCATAATAATAAATAAATGAAGAAAAGATAAAAACTAAACAAACGCGGTTCCCGTGTAAGTGGCCGTGACCCGTGTGGTTGCAATTCATGACAACCAACCTCTTCGCCAACCTTCGCCTATAGAATACTTCAAACGCTTCACTTATAGCATAGTCATCTAGAAGCTTCCATACCGTGCAGTGATGCCATGACGATTCATCATTAGCTTCTCTTGTCTCTTACCAAATGTGTCTAAGATAGGTACATACTCGGCAACCAATAAAATGATCCACTCACGGCACCATAAAAACCCTATAGAGCAATGACAAATGGTTTTGAGCCGTCCCTCTGTACAAGGATACCATAAAAATGCAGGAAGCGACATCACGACGCTGTATCCTCGTGTGTTTGTGTGCATGAGAATTGAACGCGTGCGTGCGATGCGTCATGCACGATCACGCCCAGGGTTGTCACTGAGTAAAAGTAACATGGTAACATTTTTGTTTTTAGAGGCGGAAATGTTCCAAAAATTGCATTCCGGAAGAAGTATTCACACCCTCGGATATTCTCAACGCCTAGTCCTAATCGGTGGGAATTTTAAAACATTACTGTACAATTTCACGACTGTTTTAAGGACATCTGACCTCAGGCCCGTTTCATGTTAGGCAGAGAGGATTTAGTTCCAAGTATCCATAACATAATTCAATTATATAAATCTTCACTAAATATTTAATAATAAAAGTTACAGTTTAGTATCACCTTCAAAGCCGGGAACGCATTGGCAAATTTTGGGCTACCCATGTCTATAGGCGACGGTAGCCACTTACCGCCAGATGACCCGTCTGGGAGGTAAATATAAAACAATCAGTGCCAACCCTAACACTTCACACTCCACTTGCCGGTGCACAAATTGATCGCTTCAACCTGTCCCTCTCTCTCGCCATACCGGCGATCACCCGTCTCGTTCACGTAACTGTGGTCTTACAGTTATCCGCACCGCTGATCGACGTACTACGTTTTGGTTATTAAAACAATAATCAGTTACTCGCATGCGCACATGTATTCGTATGGTGTTAACGACCCATTAGCCACGGTCGCCACCAGTCTGCTGTGCCGGATTCGATTCCCGGCTGGGAAGACTCCTCATCATTCAACTGTTATTGCTGTTGGTGTAAAGTTGACATCTGGCATGTCCTGATAGTTCAAACAGATAGTACGTAGAATGACAGATAAAAGAAGGGAAAACCTGATGTACAATATAAATGTTGATGGATGCAGGAGCTGAGGAAAGCTAAGACAAGCTTATACTAAGCAAATAGGATAGATACTAGCTGACGTGGGAGAGAGAGAGGCGGGGTCAGAAATCTCTGAAACCGGCGCCCTTATATAAAGAGAGTGATGGATGAAGAAAAAGAGGCTACACCGCAAAAGAAATAATTACCAATACTTATCAATACTGCAGCGTCAGCAATTAAAAACACCGCTTGATTAAGAGTCAACTTTAAAATTATCAGCCCGCTATCCGACGTACCTTGATCAAACGGCATTGTCCCCAATGCCGTACCACGGAATATCTCGTTACGATGCCCAATGAGCTAAAACAATGGCGCTATTATTAATGCTGAATATATTAGAAATGTTCCGAGCATTGCATTCTCTAACACCATCGCCTTGTGCCCCACGCGATTTGATCACGAAGCGTAGACAGCTTTTGATTACAGAAACCAATAAACACTTCTGTAAGCGTAAGAAACTCGTCAGGTATAAAGATGGAGATATGTGGTACTTGTTGCTCTCTGTCTGCCGCGTGAGAAATCTGGCGTGATGGCATAATAACGTAACATCAAGCCTGTATTTCTTCGAACGGGTAGGCAGAGGAGTGTAATACTCCCAACTTTTACTGCTTATGTTATAGGGTACGACGGAGTAAGTTTGTGATACATTGAGCACAAATACAGACTCCGTGGTACTAAGAATTTAAGGTAGAAAAACCCAATAAAACTTTGTCTGGCTGGAGGATCCAACCCGAATCCGCTACCGTTTGAGGGTCCGGGCATGAAGATAAAGTTAAAACACGATAACCAATTACAAATCAATGGCTTAACATCGATAAATTCACATCGATATCTGGCAATATTGAAAGAAATCGTTTCTATGTACTTGGGGTGACCAGGGGAGATTTTAATTAGGCTTGAAATGTACATCAAGGGAAAGGACATAATTAATAAACCTACAATTAGCTTGGCAAGTCTATAAATAGATATAATAGATAGATAGAGATATTTCGTATTTGGTGCTCTCTGCCTACCCATTAAGAAACCTGGCGTGGCGATATGCATGTAGAATCCACGTATTAGATTGATAACACTCATGAACTCTGCAAACTCCAGGGAAAACCAACGTGTGGTTGTATTAAAATATGTAGGTTCCAAGCGTCCCCTACATGCAATAGATGTTTCTAGAAGCTACAAGGCATTGTTCTAGACTGTCTATTGTCATTATTCGGTTCAATGGATCATAAACCCAATGATCATCTGTGTATTTGGCACAATGTCGTTGTCGAAGGTCGATTGCTCACTTCAATAGAATTGATTTAAGGCGATATTGACGTAATTATTATTATGTAGTCACGCTAGATCCCTTACGGCAAAGGCTGGTAGCACTAACCACCAAAATATTATCATTACAGAGCTGATGTGATTATCCTACATTCATTACACTCTTCGTAAACGCACGGTTTCAAAGATTACAAATTTTGACGTCTGTCACTGTCACTCTCGGCGCCAAACCATCTAATCTTCAATTATGCCGAGTTGAATACAATAATCACTTTTAAAACCTTTAAATCAAACCTCATATTTCTCATTTACCGTCTTCCTCGTGCACAGATCGAGGAATCATTCGTCTTAATTGTGGGGAAGGCCGCTAATAGTAATCTGAACTAAGCACTTTACGACCTACAAAATAAGGATGCATTGAACTTGAATTCCATTTTAATCTACCTTTTTGAGTATAAAAAAACAATTTATATGTTAGTAGGAGGAATTTTATTACAGACAGTGATAACCTATATAATTCTGACTTCTTATCTGTGCAATGTCACGTTGCTTAGAACGGAAGTGACGTCTATGACAATGCCAAACTTTGGCATTGAGTTTGCCAGTGTTGGCCGACATCAGATGACAACATAGAACACGTTCAGCCCAGTTAGGGGACATCCTTTAAAACATCTGCACATACGTACGCAACATACATCTGGAATTTCTACAGAGGTAGGCAGAGAAGTGTAGTACACGTTACTATGAATGACTGCGTCGTTGGTTACAAGCGCGAAGGCTGGTCGAAACGTCTTAGGTTCAACTATCTGGTCGGGTAGATAGTAGTCGGACGGATAAAATAATACAGTTGAGTTAAGCCGGTACTTAAATTATTCAGGTATTCCATTTTATCCATAGTAACTATAACAACACATTACAACGTAATGTCACGCTCGTAATATCCCAAGAGGTAAGCAAAGGAGTGTAATGCAGTAATTGATACGATTATTATGACAGTGATCGTACGTATTTAAAATTTATATTTCCTTATTAATATATTAAAAACAGGCCAATAAGTAAGGCATTATTCAGTCAAAAATTTACAACGAGACAGTCAAATACAAGACGTCGAACCGGAAGACCGTTGACGAAATGACATGTGACAGTTGACAGACGTCAAACTGAACAACGTGGGCTCATGTTTATGGAGTACGCATGAAACATTTTGAGTTTATAAATCCTGTTCTGACAAGATCTTATCGATTACCGTTAGAAAGAACTGTATTATTTTAAATTTGTCTAATCTCAATTTTGAATCTAAGCGGGGATAATTTATGTTTTTTTAGAAGCGATAATTTTAGGCAACAGGGTATACTCATGAAAATTTAATGCGTCAACGACAGTCATAGATAACAAGATCACGTACAAGATATGATTATAAAAGAGGAAGATCTGATGATGGAACTCAGTGGCGAGCTATTGTAGAGGTCTATGTCCAGTGCCGGCCGGAAACGGAAATGCAATCACAGATGATATATAATAATAACACACTTTGACAATATGATTCTACATATGACAGACGTACGCCATGTAATTAGCTAGCAGTGTAACTATAATTCGAAATGCAACATCTCACCTGTAATCCCCGGAAAGGTAGGCAGAGGAATGTAATACACTCCCATTTTTTACCAGTTACGTTTACATACCGTTATGTAATAGGGGGTGAGTCTATTGCCATACACAGGTCACATACGATAGTACCCGATCCAAGAATCGAATCCAGAACCTGGCGATCGGCAATCGCGCTTGCAACTCGACCAATGAGGCACTCATTAAACACAGATTATATTGAATATAACAACCGCTATTAACAATTAACATATTAACAATATCCAATAATATACAATTACATCTAGCCTTGAATTGATGTGAGTGTTTCGTATAGAAATGCGTGAGAATCAGAGCAGAACTGCTTGTCGTAGGATCAATACAGCATACGGTGTTTCCTGTAATGCCCATACAGAACGCCATAACGACATAAATTCACGAAATTTTATCGTTAATTGTATCAGGTGTTTTGCATAATAAAGTTAAACCAATCAGGACTTGCTATTGGTTGACGAGGGGCCAGAAGTCTCTGAAACAAGCATAAGTGTATAGTTATGAAGATGCAGGGCCGGTTGTTTCCTAATCGAACATCACGCTGATGTGCTGCTGCTTGACAGCAATGAACTTGAATGTTTATGAGAACATAGAAACTACGACTGAAAAAATGAACGAATAAATGAATTAAAACAAAATGGGCAAAGAATAAAAACAAGGAAAGTCAGTACATTTTATTTATTGCAATTCTGATACCTAATTACGAATGCCCGCACCGCAGGATTTAGTAGCCAGTGCTTCGTATATTAAATTAAACGACCCCTCACCTCCTCAACGACCATTCGCCAGTGGTCTTTCAAGATGGATTTCTTGGTAAACGAAAACCGATATGTGCAGGCAACTCTGATTGCTTAACGATAACAAATGACATAGCAACACAATGCGCTATCGTGTCCATTACATCGAGAATGTTAACAGGTGAAATTGTGATCGGTGTATCCTGATACCTAATGTTTACAAAATATCATACCTCGTTACAAATTGTATCACTTCCTTCATATGAATGAAGGTTTTTGTGTTATCTGTAAACAATGAAGCTTCTTCGCCGACATGTTGATTAATATCGATTTGTTGTCTGTGGTGTGCCGTGTCAAAGTGACATTTATGTCTTTGACAATAACTTATCTGTAGTCTCAAATAGTTATGAATTTTGTTTCACTTCTTTTTTTTAATTGTTTATTAAAACTATTGCAACGCTTTTATAATATCTATACTATAATTGGTATGGTAGTTCAACCATGTGTGTAAATAGAAATATTCAAAGTAAGGACAAGTATTCATATTTCATTCATCATTCATATTTAAATTGGTTTTTTTTTTCATTATATCACAATATACATTCGCATACTAATGTTGCCAACCTCAAATTTCAAAAACTAGGACTTGAAGTTAGAAAAAATAATACTATTCAGTTTAAAAACTGGGCGCAGTTATACAGTATCAATAATTAAACTTATCTGTAGCGAAAAAAGGTTAAAGTAAATTCAAGTATGTACTGTAATAATACTTTTATGAAAATATGCCATTGCATAAAATTATACGAGTTAAAACCAGGTAAAATATAAATCAAGCACTTTAGTAATCAAGGGATTGCAGAAGTGACGCGCGTATTTCAAAATACTTTATCTTGTCAATACGATGCTTCTAAACTAACCAGGACATCACAGCACACTAAAAAAATCAGGACATGTCCGGGGAAAACAGGATGGTCGGCAAGTTTAACATACACAATACATTGTTATAATTATTATTGATTTTGTACACAAACTGCAACATACGTATATAGACAAATGACGGCCATCTTTCTCCGAGCAGCGAGCTACGGGTTTAGTAACAGAGCAATATATTATTGATATTATAAGTCAAATCAAAGACTACCACATCTTCAAATTAACAATTTTAGAATAAAATATGACTGGCTGTGTACAGGCGAAGGAAAACTTCGAAAGCAAAATTTCTCACCTTAAAGTCCTCGAATGTTCTAAGACGCGTGAATTCTGCCGACAGGCACTACTGGCCGAGTAGACTATGACCTTAACGCTTCACTCTCTGAGAGACCAGTGTCCAACTGTGGGACGGTAAAATGGTTATGGGTTGTAGAATTCAATGTAAGAATCAATCAGTAACATTATTAAAATAGATTGTTGACTACCTCGCTGTCGTGATGATTGTAAGCGCCACAGCCGATCGGGAGGATATAAGTTCAAATCCCGGGTCGGACACTATCTGATTTTTCTAATTTAGATTTTCTTTTAGTGGCACGGTGTCTGGATTTATTCCCGATTTATGGCTCACTCCCTATTCCATAGTGCGACGTAAAAGTAACTGGTAATATTAACCTACCTTATAAATAACACAGTCAATAAACATAGTGACTCATTATACAGAATGCAATACACATATTTAATAATGTACTTGTACATACACATGATACTCACCTGTAATTAGAACAGGTTTTAATCATCATTAAACAATTACACAAGAATTCACGCAGTTCTAATCTGATAACCGCTCTATCAACGCGTAAATATGTGACAATTTTGTTCCACTGGTGAGATCATTGTTAAACCAACATTAGTACATTGTCAAGTATGTCGCAAAACTCAGTCGCATTCGCTCTTCTGTTTCAGATACAGCTGTGGATACGAACAAAAGAATTTCCAAGTCCTTTAAATTATCTGCGTATTTCCGTTCGAAATTTAAATAAGTTTCAAATAAGTGCTCTCCTTTTAATCGAACTTTTAATCGAAAGAAAACGAATATTCTATTTATCTGCGTTTTGCTAGTGAATTTTAGTGAGTTACTGGTGAATGAAGTGGTGAATTAGTGAGTTCGTGTATAATGTGTTCCGGGTATGGGTGAGCCGCAGGTACACAAGACGTGCGTGCGGGTGAACTCGGGTGACGATGAGGAGGCCAGGGATGAAGTGGACCATGAGCTGCCGAAGAAGAATCCTTTTGTGCGGGTATGTTTTTTTATACATGCTTTTAATGATATCAATTTTTATTTGTTTAGAGGTAGTTTGGTAGACAGCGTTCACTAGCAACAAAACCGCCTTTTGTCTACTTCCCAAGTCTTCAAATCTTTATTGTATATGTTTATCTGTCTGTTGGTACACAATACATGATTAATTGTATTGTATTGTTATATCACATCTATAAATACAGATATATTTAAGTGAACGTATGTTACTACAGTACGATCGAAACACATTATTTATTTTGACTTTCATAAATTGAACTGTATATGTAGATACCTATAACATGCACAAAATGATTAAGAGATAACTAAAAGCAATTTATTAATCATCTTCTAGTAAACACTCTAATGATTAGTTATTATTCTCTGCAATCGATTAATATATTACGTAACATTACGCCTGCAATCCCCGAAAAGGTAGGCAGAGGAGTGTAGTACCCTCCCACGTTTCACCAGTTACGTTTACGTCCCACTATGGAATAGGTGGTGAGCCTATTGCCATGCACCGGGCACAAGTCCAGACTC
>DWTO01006441.1:0-10031 GCA_018244755.1 Jemadia pseudognetus | reverse complement strand
TTACGCTGTATACGAATATACAAGCCAAATTGTATTATGTTTGTCTTGATAACTACCAAATTACGTTGCTGATTAAGAGATGACAGTCCGATCTTCAATATCTGTCAGTATGTTTCTAGCCTGAAGCTTGTTTCAGAATGGAAATATTAAAAATACGAAATTATTGACTAAGAAGACTTACGCTGTATACGAATATTAATAATAATACAAGCCAAATTGTATTATGTTTGTCTTGATAACTACCAAATTACGTTGCTGATTAAGACATGACAGTCCGATCTTCAATATCTGTCAGTATGTTTCTAGCCTGAAACATGTTTCAGAATGGAAATATTAAAAATACGAAATTATTGACTAAGAAGACTTACGCTGTATACGAATATACAAGCCAAATTGTATTATGTTTGTCTTGATAACTACCAAATTACGTTGCTGATTAAGCGATCCAAGTTAATTCTCTTACTCTTACCATTGATATTTTCACTTCCGGATAACGTTTCGTACGTAAATCGTGCTTCGATAAACATTTGTCGAGCAAAATGTTCGGTGAGTGTGGTCAATGTGCGTAATAATGGTGGAAAATTATCACCCATTTTATGTTTCATAGTCACCACACGCGAACGGAAGTAATCATTACCAAAAACTATTGTTCCCGCCACACGTTTACACATTACCTCGACTGCTGGCGACCGCAACGCGACAAGTGCTAACGTATTCAAAACACAAAAAGTTACGTTAAAGTCAACAGTTATTTTCCCGCGGTCCCTTCGCTGAAAGTTGTGTAATTAGGTGCGAAACACTTTTAACTCAATGGGCCGACACCGTACATAATGAAGAAATGACAATAGACATGGCTGAAGTACGAAACGAAATTACCTTAATTAAAATTACAATATAAGTAATATTCTTTTATGAAAATGTCACAACGGCCGTATGTATATTAGGAAACTGAAGTTAACGGATCTTTACATAATACATACATACATATCCTCACGCCAGGTCCCTTACGGGTTAGACAGAGGGCACCGAGTGCCAAATAGCTCTATCCTTACATCGTAATAAAATCTGTGTCAGTCTGTGTGTATATCCAAATATCAAAAGAAATAACATCATCTCTTACAAATATGTGCATTTTCTAGTTTTGTTATATTAAAAAAATTGTTACTCGCGACTCGTTCCCATAAACCCAAATTGTTCCCGCACAATCCCTTATTATACAATGTCAGCGGTAGGCTTAAATAGCATGCATACCCTGAACCCTTACCTAGGATTCTAGCTATCCCCACGGCGAATTTTAATAAATTTATTTCAGCGTGTAGGACGCAAGAATGTAACAGACTTACTATTTTCGCATTTTTTGCATAAGTGTGCACACCAACGCTACCATTTACTTTAAGGTCGCACTTCATTATTAAAATAAAAACGCACTTATTGTATACGTCACATTTGATATACTATATACATATTATGCAAGTCTGTAAGGATGGAGATTTTTACACTCGGTGCTCTCTGCCTACCCCGTGAGTGACCTGGCGTGAAGATATGTGTTAATATATGCGCATTATATATGTATATATAACAAGTTGTACTATATACGTACATGTACATACATACAACTACTTACTCGTATCATTTAACGATAGAATTTCATTTAGGGCAAAGCACAATTCGCAATATAATTTTATATTTATATCAGTTGTAACTCATGTATGTAGATATATTTATTTGTAAATAACAATCTAAATTCTCTGTTTTAAACATAACTTTTAATGATAATAATCGTACTCATTATTGAATAATTATATCATTTTATATTCTAATAACACGAGATTCCTTTACAAACGATATCATATGTATTTTTACCCAGCTTTTAAAATTTATCTTTCGTTATTATTTTATACGTATAACGTTCACGTGATTTAGTCGCAAAATCAAATAACTCTTAATTTGCTGTACAATTATATGTCCCAAACAATATGTACGTATATACTAAGGTATATACACACTGCATAAGAAATTTATTCTTTTGTAAGACATTAAAATATATACTATATATTCCTTATACAAGATATCATTAGCTCTATGTAGAGACACAAACGCTCTCCCCTTTGCGTGTGTAGAACATTTTAACGCTGAAATTATCTATGTAACGTTTCGTTAAACAAGAGAACATATGCAAACAAAACGCTCAATCATACGCCCTCCTGGCACAAAACAAAGCGGGCACATACTTAACAAGACCAAATTTAATGCTCTATAATATAGCATGACTATAAATACTGATGCAGTTGTAAGAGGTTTTCGATACGGGCGTGTGTGTATAAAGAGAGTGATAAATATTACAATAAAAATATTATCGACTAGTCTTGCATCTATCTAACCTCGTTCATTTCGCACTAAGTTCACGGCAGAGCCACGAGTCGAGCCGGTATACAATTAAATTAACTTTCGATTCACTGTTGTTCATTGCTAGATACAGGCTTCACCGAAAGGGGATTTTTGCTTATAATGTACGCATTCCGCACCGCCAAGTTGCTGTCCGTAGACGGCAGAGCATTCAGCTGTGTGTACATAGGTTTCGTCAGATCGCGACCAGCATTATATACTCATACACACTTATGACAAATATAGACAAGTTTAAATAGGTAGAGAAGTTTACAGGATTTAAATGTTAAATGTCGGGCACTATCGAATTATTAAAACTTACATTTTCTAGTAGTGGCTCGGAACCTGGACATGTGCCCGGGTGAAAGAGGGATATGGAAATAGATTTACCACATTTTTCATAGTAGGACTTAAACGAAACCGGCGAAACATGGTGTAGTGTAGTGAATTACAAACTGCCTACCTTCTCGGAGATTACAGGCGTGATGTTACGTTGCTACTGACATTTAGATCAGTTGCTTTGCAATACGCCTGCGACAAAACAATAGCAATTTGTACCGCTACGTAACAAACTCTACAAGAGAAACAGACTAACTATTCCCGGAAATAGAGATGGGGATCCATTTCGCTCGGATGGCCATTTGTACCGCTCTCACTAATTATCCAATTCGCCCCACTTCACACTAATTTAACTATCCACACCGTACTGCAGTCCGCTTCAGGCCTCAAGTTCTGATCCGATTTGAATAAACCTGTTTAACAATCGAATTACCTATGTACATACATATGCATAGCCGTTTATTTTATACTTATTTTATTCATACCGGGGTGCATAATACTCTGTGGACAAACTGACGCATGACAAGCTCAGGTAGCTCTTGACCGAAGGCAGAAAATGGTGACAACTCTTTGCCCAGTACCTACCGTTCAGAAACTTTCAATTGAAATATTTAATAAGGTAAAGTCTAGGTCATATAAACATACAATAATTAAAGTATAAATACATAAATCTTGACATATTATAAACAAATGTTTCATAATTTATAGAATAGACATCCTTGATAGTTTCTATGACTTAAAATGTAAAGTTCCAATATTGAGCATAGAGAAATATTGCTCAACTCTCTACTCGTATTTACATTACGCCGAGAAAAAATGTATTGGGACTCTATTTGAAGTATTTGTGTGCAAGAATAGAGATATTTGGCACTCTGTGCTCTCTGCCTACCCCGCAAGGGACCTGGCGTGAGGATATGTATGTATGTATTTGAAGTATTATGTTAAAAGAATGTTTGTGGAAAGTATGTGTTCAGTGCTACTAAGCTTTAACTCTACCAACTTATGTACAAATCCTCTCGTTCCGAAACTTCATTTATAGCAATCATCTTGCAAATTTATATTATCATTTTATTCGTTAATTTACTATTAACGAATATTACAATCATATTATTAAACTACCACCACCAACAAAATAAATACGAGTCCTATATTATTACATTTTCAATTTCAATTTTATATACAATTAATTGAAGTTTGAATTTCAAATGGATTCAACTGAATTGTAATTCAAAGTAATTTAATTAACTCGTTCGCTTTATACATGGTGGTTCGGATTTAAACGACATGAGATATGGATAATTTTTGTTTTATTTCTTAGAAGGCCCTACGTGGTTGGTTTTTCGTTCCACTGTTGGAATACGGGTCTCCTCTCAGAATGAGAGAGTTAAGGCCATAGTCTGCCACGCTGGCCAAGTGCGAGTTGGCAGTCTTCACGCGCCTCAAAGAATATCTTTTTTTGAATTCCTAGGTGTGCAAATTTCCTCAAGATATTATAATGTTTAAACTGACAACGCCCATTTTATATAATGATGTGCGCGCCAGGATTTGAACCCGGGGCCTCCGGCGTGAATTTCAAAGAACTAGGCTATCACTTCATGTGATTATAAAATATCCAATTAATTTCATAGCTATTGATATTTAGTAAACAATAATATACGCAGAAAAAAGTTTTCAAATACATAATTCCTCCATCAACAAGTTTAATTTACATATAGGATGTTTGGAATTATTAAAATTAACCACTTTTTTGTGTCTCACATACAGTACAGCTATCGCTCTGCAATTTTCAGTTCGTTTTTATTATTTCTTATTATTCACAAAGCAAAAAAAAATCCCTTAAATAATGTCATGAATGTCAGAAATCAAATAATAATTATAGACTTATTATAGTTTTGTCATGTAGAAAAAATGGCAGACGCAAGAATGAAAATGACGAGATAAATAATAATAGAAAATAATAACACAAATATATTTCTGACGTAGGCCGGCAAAATGTGAGCCCTTAAATCAATTCCGGTGGACCTTTCTCATGTATATTTCATTTTGCGCACTCCGTATCGAATTCTGGTTTCAATTGTGGCCCCACGTTCGTTGAATCATATCATAAAACATTTGGAAAATATTTAAAAAATCTATGAATGTGCAGTCCGTAAAAGACTAATAACTGTTACTGGCCCTTCATTATCAAAACTGGTACACAGAATGACTAAATCACAAGACACAAGTTAATAAAGTTAAGTAAAGCAATATTATTCTTTTCATTCTGGTTTTAGTCGTATGTTGGTCTTGTAAGAAAACAAGGCAAAATAGAAATAGGAATTAGCCAAGTAAATTAAATTAAAAGTTATTTAAAAATTAAAGGCTTTTATTTATCAATGTAAATTATTTTATTAATATAAACATATATTGAGGAAACTTGGGCGACAGTCTTAAGAGAACTAAAAGAAATAAAAAACTAAAATTCCAGTCATATGGTCGATGATATTAAATTTATTTATAAAGTCAATTAGCTTTTCGCATTTAATATTAATTTAAATTTATACATATTTAATGTTTCTTTTTGTTATCAACTTGTTAAATTCTTAATTTCTAAATACAATATAAATAATGACAAAAACTCACCGGTAAATAAATAATTGTAATCAAAGTAACAGTTGAAAAAGTACTTTGAAAAATTCTGAGTTAAAAAAACGCAATAAAAAGTTTTACTTACTTATCATTCTATCCCGCGAAGACCCGACTTCGGTGAAGCACTGATTATATAATAGTTTCCAAAGTTTCTATCACTGTATAACTAAAAGAAAACAAGTCCAAAAATTCTGAAAATATATAAAAACATTTTAGTTCGCAGTTTTTATATATTTTCTATTGAAAAAATAACTGAAAGGAAATAAAATAATGTTATGTTTGCATCTGTTTTGGAGTATACTTCACGCAGTGAGGCTCCCGAGCCGACTGGACCGTATCCGGGGTGACTTTTCCCGATTTGTCATTTTCCATGGAGTTTCACCACGCAAAGGATGGAGTATTCGCGATTTTCTCTGTGGATTACAACGCCATCTCGGCTAAACCGCAGTAGCTAGTAATATTATATAATTTCAGTAACAACACCATCTAGTAGTAGTAGACTATAAACTAGAAGGAATATATGTTTATGGTAACATCTATAATTAGTTTTGGTAGTACACAATAGATGTCGCTAGAACTATACAAAATTTTTCGCAGATGGAAAATACAAATCTGTGATTTAAAAAATACATTGTTATGCCGCTCTGGCCGCTTGCAACTCCGGAAGCCTCTTTTTAGTCGCCTTTTACGACAGGCAGCTGATACCGTAATTCGTATTCTGGTCCCGAGCTACAGGGACAATATTCTGTAGGCCTAGTATAAAGTACTCAGCCGTCCTGTTTTCCGTAGTATTCTAGGATGTATTGTATAGTTAGAAACTTTGCTGCGTTTAAAGCACCCTGATAAATATATTTTATTTATTCGCACGCCAGCTAACCCTACGTTATGGAAGGTGTGTTAATGAAGATTTACTTTTTTATTTTTATTACTTAATTTTAACTCGTATAATTTTGCACACTTTGATTTATTAAAACAATGTTTGTATTATTTTCACTATGTATAAATAAAAGTCTTGCTACCGTGCACTTATGACTTCTTTTAAACTGAATTTGTCTGGTTGTTCAGCTTCAAATCTCAATTTTTTAAATTGAGCTTGGCTCTCTAGCTTTTTGCTAGACGCCGGTCACAAATCCAGACTCCGTGGTACTACTGAGATAAAAACAATTTTTTTCATAAATTATACATTATAGCTCCCAACATGGTTAATGTATGGTTACAATATGAAATTCCCAAGAATGGTTACAACCGCAAACTTTATTGACAAGACAAATATTTTTTCTTTTAGTGAATATAGAATGCTAACATTTATTGTCCTACCGAAGTTCCTATTTCGCTTTCAGTTTTGGGAAAAGATGTAAGATACGGAGTTTCAAGACCCATCTCCCAAACCCGAGCAAACGTGAACCGCCTGAGTTGCGTGCCCTCTGCTATACAATAAACAGGTTCTAGCAACCAGCTGATCTCGGTATGGCGCAGCCTACTCAGACTCGGCTAAATACACTTTCCGCTGTCAAGTTGCAGCATCAGCGGCAGCGTGCTGTTCACGAACAAACGCCCAACGAAATTGCGCAGACACTTCTTAAATTAGCCCTGTGCCCAGTAGTGGACTGAGACAAACTGGTGGTGATAATAATTATGATAAAAACTTCCATCATCTTGCATTGTGTATCCATTTAGTTATTATTTATATTGACATCTATTTCTATTGTGGTTATGATATAAATATAATTAAAATTTATAATTGAAATATTTTTACTGTTAGAAAACATTATATGAAGAACCAAATACTATCTTATAATGAACCTTAGGTTGTAAAGTATTTATTATTCATCTTTTATTGCAGTCGTTAGACACGGTCGGTTGTAATTTCTGTAACTCAACAATTAAACCACATTGTATGTCTATTAATTATAGTAATTTAAAATTTAATTTTTAAATGATTTGGTTTTTCTGAAGGCTTTTTCTATTTTCGTTGAGTGCTGCTGCTGACCGAGAGGTCTTGAGTTCATACCCAGGTTACGGCAACTATTGATTTCTTTAATAGAAGCTTCTAGTAGTCGCGCAGAGTCCGGGTTTGAGCCCGGTGTATATCATTGGAGACGTTAATGTTACAAGGTAGTAACACTCACATCGGACTACACTCATTTGCCCACCTCTTTGGGGTTTACGGTCATGATGTTACGTATTATACATCTAGATATATGGCATAATATATTTATATTATGTCATGACATGTATTTTTTTAAGTTATCAGTCTTTTCGTACATCACGCAGCAGAATGTTGTTATAAATTTGCACTACTGTTCTTCAATTCTCGTTTCGTTTTGGTTCAAACCTTTTGGTTCTTAACATATCAAATATCATCGAAATAAGAATAGCGCAGTGAACAATCACATTGAACAGAGAAAATACACTTATAAAATAAACGTGTGAATTTTCAGGGCAGTGGAACATCTGTACACGATTAATCTCACCTTAACGTCCATTTGGGTGGCTTAATTACTACTTTTCAGGAAATTTACAGGTGGTAAGGGTCTGCGCAAAGATTAGGTGCAACTTTAGCACTATCTTTTGTTATTTGAATAGAACAGGCCAAGTTAGTGATACATTATACCTCTCAGATACATTTATAAAGACTTCCAAGAAAAATGAGTTATTATTAGTTAGTTCAGACAGTATTCATTTATAAAACAAACGTAACATCACGACTGTAATCCCTGAAGAGGTAGGCAGAGGACTGTGGTACACACTCCCACATTTCACCAGTTACGTTTACGTCTCACTATGGAATAGGTGATGAGCCTACTGCCGCACACCGGGTATATCACAATGTTTCCCGCCAAAAATAGTTATAAGATAGAATAGATAAAATAGCTATAAGATAAAAAAATATATTATTATTCCATGTAAATTGCTAAAGTAATCAAGAGTTAAATTTTTAGTATGGCATGCATAATAATTACGTAATGTATATTTCGAAACACACTCTACGAAATCTCTAAGTCCTATGCTACGCGCTTCCTTGCTACGTATTTCGTAGACACTAGATGGAGCCTATATCAGGTATTTGTTTACAATATTAGTTTTTACTATTTGACTTTGATTTATAACGGAAAAAATGATGTTTTGGTAAAATCCGCAAATACGAGTTTACGTATATACACGTTTATCATTATTGCTTATGATTACATTTAGAATTAAAATATGTTTAAATATTAAACGAGCTAAAACATTAGTGAATTTCGAAACTCGCCTTTGGACAGTTATAATACCCGAGGACTGGCCAATACGTTACCCTCTTTGCATCTTCCATGTAATGACATGATATGAACACAATGAAGGCTAAGTACGAGGCATTTACATTAAAAGATGTTCAGTTCAGTTCTGGGTTAAATCCCACCCAGGACTTAATTACTGGATGACGAACAGGACTACTAGTTATATGCTCTCGTATAAAATGCTCTCATATAAGCGTATTTCTAAAAATTTGTGTACATATTTATGTTTAACATGCGAGTGATCATAGCACAGTTCGCTTCATTTAAAGTCACACGAGTTTGTATGCATTATTTTCCAAGATATCATTATTATCATTTATATCTTATGTTATTTTTTATAAATTCAACAATATTTAAGAAATATGCAATATTAAATTACGGAAAGTAGTTCCTGCTTAGCTACGCTTTCATGTACCTACATATGTACATATGTATTATGTAATCGAGGAATTTGTCAAAGTTATGAATCGAAGGCGAGTTAAAGAAATGTTATGCACGCATGCTATGGAACCATTTTCGTTAACACTATTCTCACTTTTATTTAATTTATATATTTTTTTAACATTTTTATATATCACAGAAATACATTATTCACTTACCTATAGTTAATTTCAACTAACTAATATTAACATGAAATATTTGAGCTAAATTTAAAATTAGACTGTTTCGTTGGTTGTATGGTCGCAAGTGCGGCTGCTTATCGGGAGGTCTAGGTTCAAATCCTGGATCCAGTGCATTACATTTTTTAAGTTAGATCTTCTAGTAGATAACTCTACCGCCAGGTATATGGCAATAAGTTCACCAACTATTCGATAGTGGGATGTAAACGTAACGTGTACTACACTCCTCTGCGTCTCTCTGGGGATTACAGTCGTGACGTTACAACTTGAAATACAAGTAATTAATAAATTTTGTATCAGTCAATTCTCTTAAAGGTAAAGGTGGACGCACAGCGGAACGCGTCAGTGTGTGGGCATTCCACTGTGTAATTAAGTAATTAAACTGATACATGCGGTAATATAGCCATAGTTGCGTTAAAATCGTTCTATTCGAAGTTGAAATTCAAATACAAACTTTCATTTATGATAGGTGAGCCAATTCTACGCCGTTAATGAAAGTCAAAAACACGTTATAATTTAATTTTTCAATTGTAAGGTGCCTTCATTTGTTAATAAAACAGAAATTTGTCAATATCGTTTAATGAAAAAGGGGAACTAGACAAATATATAATTATTGAAAAAAAACTTGAACACAAAATCGATTGACCGTGTCAGGACTAAGTTGGAATACATTCTCTGACCCTGTACCGGAACTAGTCACGTAGAAGGCGACTAAGCCCGGTGCTGGCACATCCTCGTGTGGGACGTTCAGCCTAGGCACAAGTACCTAAATGCCTTGGCC
>DWTO01006440.1:0-10031 GCA_018244755.1 Jemadia pseudognetus | reverse complement strand
AGAATAGAGATATTTGGCACTCCGTGCTCTCTGCCTACCCCGCAAGGGACCTGGCGTGATGGTATATATGTATGTATCAAGTGATACCGAGCTCTCACGACCACGTTTTACAGTGATCACTAAATTCGAGTATTCTGTTTACGGAAACAACTTTTATTGCATTGGTAATTAAGTACATAATTTTTACTTGTACATATGTTGTTGAATAAAAACAATAGCATTATGCATTTATTATTTATTAATAAAGTATATAACAATATATGAAAATATACATTACTGTTAGGATCTAGTAGACTTACTTATTTAAGTTTTACTCTAAGTGCCAAGCATGCGACAGGTTAGTGCAAATATACATAAAACATAAGTTCTACAAAATCACTTCCTTGTTTTGTTTATGGTATTGTAAACTTAAGCTGGTCTATATCAATATTATATTCATAGATATTTATACATATAATTTATTTTAATGGCTTAATAATAATCTAAGGCATCATCATTTGGGGACTATCTGTAAATACTTTACTTGGGTGGTCAACAAAAAGTGACATTGTGCCACAAAGGTAAGGGAGAGTCATACAGACAGGCCTATAACATAATAATTTATAATCATAGCAAAGATTGTGATGAACATATTTTCTATACAAATGGTCGAGTGACTTCACACATGTAAAATTCTTTCTCACATCATTAAAACCTTACTTGAACAGTTATCAAGACATCTCGGTGTAGTATTTTATTGAGAAGGTAATGACTACAAAGTAATATTTTATACCATAATAAATTAATATGTCTCTGTTACTGACAACCATAGGATGTGAAACTAACTGAAAATTGAAGTAATTTACATTTCATTGCTATTTCCACAATGTCAAGATGTACTATTGTTTAATCGATCTTGAGCCTGTGTGATATTTATAGTCCATCATAGAAAGCCAATAATTAACAAACAAATGATCACATGAGTATCAACATAATATTTACCCCATTGTGAAGATTTGCAACTAGACCTTTATTTAGAGAAATTCTCTAGTTTTTTTTTTGTTTCTGACATTAATAAAGCTAATGAAGTGATTTCCATTCCAGTGATAAATAATATAAATGAGAAGGTTCAATGGCCATGGAGACAAGATGATTAAGTTTTATATATCTCGTTGATCTAATCATTTGTTTATCATTTGCAATTCACACCTTAGAATCTCAGAAAATTGATACCATTTTTAATGTTATTTTGATGTGGCAAATTTACTAGAATAATCTATCAAACCACCTGTTCTCTAAATCAAGAACAATTAAAAATGTATTCAGAGTTATCTCAATTAAGTGCCAATTTATTATAATCATGTTGCATGGTCTTTAGATAAAAAATAATATATAATGTGCCTTTAACATGATATCACAGTTGATAAAGTGCTTGATATCTACTTAAATCTAATCTAAAGTACGAATAGGGTATTAAAAGACATATACAATACTTAATAGTCTTTTTACCTTTCTCGTTTTAAATTTTACAGCATATTTATAAGTGTGAGTGATATAATATCATATGAACCAGCCATGATGTTCCACTCCTTAAATCATCCTGCTGAATAGACCTTTCAATTATCCTTCAGGTATCACACCATCCCAGCTGACAATCTTTTTGTCATACCACACATATTGGCCTCTAACTGAGTCCGGAGCATCGAGGGCCAAGTACAATGGAGCAACTGCACCTTCATCTATTGTCAAGGAACCCTTGTGGGATGACATGTCTGTGTCCACATAACCAGGATGTACTGCATTCACCTTGATATCTGGAATTAACGTTATACAAAAATGGAATTTGAAACTGTAATAACCAGATAAAGGTCAATAGGGGCCGACATATTACGAAATAGTAGCAGCAGTGCTAACAAGCAATGATAGCTTAGTCGTTTGAACCATTCAACCAACAAGGAGGTCATCATTGGGTAAAATGTAATGAAATTCCATATTTAAGCTGCAGATGTAGCACGTTGTACTGCAGCGACGGCATATCTATGTTGAATAAACGTTATTATGATATTTGATGTTCATTTGCAACATCCTATTTCGAATATGAATTTCGTGATATTATTAAAGATTTTTTGCTTTATAATTAATTATCGGTCACAGTTCCTCAAGGATATATGTTTTAGATAGGTTAAAACGTTTTAGAAAACCATTGCACCGCAGCGTCCAACAAGTGCAACATGGGAATTGGACAAAAGCATAAATAAAAAATTGTTAGATTTTTGTATGATTGCGATAACAAATAATATACTTAATTACCTAATACATTTTCATTTCCGTAGCGAAATTGTGAGTTAATTCTTTGGTGTACATACCTTTATCGTTAAGCTGTCTTTGTTGAATAAACGACAATGCATTAACTCCAACTTTGGAGACCACATATGAAGAATTGCCCCATTCTGTAGCGTGCGTTCCTTGCTTCGCAGCCTCCACATACTGCTTCATCAAGGCTGATAGTTCAGGTACTGTTAAATTCGGATCTTTTAACTTCTTTCGAAGATTCTCACTAGGTATTAAGCTCAAATGCCCACGGGAACTTGAAACATTCACGACTCTAGCTCCAGGTTTTAACAACGGAAATAGAATATTACAAACAGAAACCAAGGAGAAATAATTAACGGACAATGTTTCTTGGGCTTGCACCGCCACAGGCTCGGTAGCGTCATTTTTAAAGGCTATTCCTGCGTTATTAACTAAAACATCTATACCGCTGTACTTTTCCTTCAAATAATCGCGAAATTTCTCAATGCTTTTTTCATCCGTAATATCCAACTGATGGTAGCTGGGTTTCAGACCATCCTTCTCAAGGTTCGCCACGGCTTCCTCACCGCGTTTAACATCTCGCGATGTTAGGTACACTATACCATCGAAATGCTTGCACAAACCACGAACAATCGCGAAACCTATCCCCTTGTTAGCACCAGTTACGATTGCTACCTTAGAATTCATTTTTCTAAATGAAACTAAATATACCAGTAACCGATTATATACAGCACAGATAACAAAACGTGATAACTGTGATAAGCTGATAAGTCTACATTCGTTTAAAAAATTATCATAATCACTGCGGTTCGTCGGTAATCGATACTATCAGGTCATAGACAATACAGTCATTTATTACTTCAGTACGAAACTCTTAATAATAATTACCAAAAAGATAACACCTAGAAGAAATGATAAAGTATAATACGATATTTTTTAAAGAATAATAGGTACCATAAATAATAAAGAAATGTATAAGAATAATACTATAAACAATACCAGAAATGTTTAAAGATAATACGTTACCATAACTATCAAAAACACTGAGTATATTTTGCTTTACACTATAAATAAATGAATCTAAAATATCGGGGATAATCATTTTTTGTCCCACAATAATGTCTATAGTTGTGCGGTTGCATATTCATTCCAGAATAGCACCTTTACTATTTTGGCGTCACCGGGTTCACCTTAAAGAATTTATAACAATAACAAAAAAGATGAAATATACAATGATTCTTTATTGCTACATACAAGTTAACATTTTAGTTTTATTTTTAATTGATGTTTGTCTTGACATGAGACAGGTAATTGATTAGGAAATAGTTCAAACTGCCAAATATATGTAATGATACCAACCTTACTCAATCGAGAACAGGACAGGGAAACGAGAAAATGAATAAAACAATTATTTTACTCTCTCCTAAAATGTATTATTACTAAACCGTTACACGTAACTTAATAAAAAAAATTAGACAATTTTTATACCACTTAAACACATACATGTACATTAATGATTCGTAATCTCAAAATATATATTTTCATAGTGATACTACATATTATGACATAATAACATTTGGTATCCACTATTCACAATTCTCTCAATTTTCTCAGAGGAGCATTTTATTAGTAAATAATAAAACCAATACTTTTGCTTCTTGTACTGAGCGAACTAGATGATGTTCGATTAAATGTAATATTTACAAATTAGTTATGTTCAATTACGTATGAATAATAACACTGAAAAACAACATTTAAAAGTAGACTTTGTCAACCATGAATTTTTTGTTTAACGCCACTAGTAAAATATCAGTTAACATGAAGAAATTCACATTGCATCTGCAAATTGTACATAGTATGCTTTACATCACTGTACTGAAAAGATAATAGACAAAGATAAAAACAAGTTTGAGACATGATTAAAACCAATGTTGTATGTGAAAATAAGATAAAGAAAGATGATAATTGCAAAAAAGAAAGATGTAGCAACAGTGAATATCATAGATGTGTGAGTTCCATCTGGTAGCTGATTTGTATGCATTCTACCTCACTCTATTTTATTTAATATATTGCAACAACCCATCTGAAGCTATGCTGTATCAACCAGACAGTCGCAAGACATACATAATTAAGTCTATGTAAATTAAAAATAAATGGTTTTTGCATTTTCTATAAAATCATCCAATTCCCTCAGTGTTCTAACAATAATACTAAAACTAAATACTTTCTTTGCACCAGCAGTTATTATAAAAATATTGACTATCATATTTTGGAAGAATTATATCGTATTGGTACAAATTTTAGTCACAAGTTACAGGTTTAATAAGCATTTTGACAATCACAAAAGCATTAATTTGTGCATAGAATGTTTCATTTGACAGGTGAAAGAGTAAATGAACGATGAAATGCAAACGGTTGATTTTAAAACAGCCTTATTGAAAAAAATACAATTTTGAAAACTGTGTATTCCTATGACTGCAAGAAAAGTATAAAATTTGTTTACAATATAACAATCATGTTTAAATCATAATGATATTCTCTAAATTTTCTTCTTCTAGTACGATAGACCATGACCACAGAGTTATAAAAGAACAAAACTGACGTACATTTACATCGCTAAAGAACGTTAGAATTGAGCGGGTGATAAGATAAAACGGTATGATAAGATAAGCGAAGAACATGTGTCTTTCTGTGTTTTCATTAGCTGTGTGAAACAAGTGAAAGCATTAGTGGGAATATATATGCTCTCTTCAACTCGTTACTGTGATAAAAATGTGCTTCAAAAAAAGCGTTAGTATGAATATCTTAACGATTATTTATGTAAACTTTCGCATTTGCATCTAACCCTATACTAGATGGGTCCATGTAAATTATATGCAACTACCCCTCCCACTCTTCTCACCCACAAAATGCAAAAATGCAGTTAACCCCCACATTAGTAGAATGTTTACAGGTCACAAACTTATATGGTAAATGTGCAAAAATGGATCTGATTTATTTATACATGTAACAGAGGGTAGTCGGTAATTTCATTAATCATAAGCCGTGATTAACTTACAAATGACATGAAAATTCAATATCGATTATACACACTGACTATATTTTAATATCTTTTAATGTATTAAATGCCATCAAGTTTGTTTTTTTAAACACATTATATAATGCTCTTCGACAATACTATAACACAAAGTTTCTTACAGGCTTTATACAATGTGAATTTTAACATATAAAATACGAAAAATAACTCTACTCCCAGATACAAAAAAATGCGTGTCCCTAATAATTTGGACAGCCACTGTATATAACAAATATACTAGAAATAATATGGATTATGAGTATATTTTTTCATAACATGAATGATTTTGAAAATAATTACAGCAACAAGTTGAAATATTAAATTTCTTTTATAGCAATCATTAGTGCAGTTGACGGTCCCAAGTAGAATACAATCAACAAATACATATATGTATATAATCGACATTAAACTTACTGTACCTACAAATATAAAAACCATTTCCTAACGGGTAATGTCGGTGAGCATTCAATTTTCTTTTTTATTAAATACATTAAGTATTTCAAGCCTATAGCATCATAATTCTAATGTATATGAAATGGAAAGCTGAAAAAAACTAACGCAATTAATGATACTTGGAAAACGTTTAGACACTTTGAAAAATACCATCAATTTTATTAATATTATTACTAGTCTCACATATTACCCACTAGGAGACGTCCCAACACTGTACGTCATAATAAATAATTGTTTACGCTTGCCGCTTACAACAACAATGGAACAAAATCGTAACACGCGATTTTTTCTTAATTAATAATGATAAGTGTAGCAAGTTTCGATGTAGTCAATCAATTCCTCTAGTTTAGCGCCTAGTTGTCTCACCGCAAGCGTGTAACGGACACATTCCTGACTGAGTATCAGATCCAGTCACTTCCGATAAGTATGGGGTTAAATCCTTGTGGCCTATTAAATTACTTCATTGTGCCATTTTCCACACAATGCTCCTTATACGAAGCACCAATATGTTTGAACCAGTATAAAGCTTTCTATTCACTGTCTCATTTGGTTTTTATACTATACAAACCAGTATAAAGCATTCTATTCAAGGTTCTATTTGGTTTCCATATTGATATAGAAACCAGCACACACTTTTCTGTATTAAGCCTCAAAAGGTCACCTCGACTCTACTCAACTCACATCAGCTCCAATTTTTTCCAGGTCAATTGTTCACTATACTTGTCGCAGCTTGCAAAATATTATCATATGGTAGCACTAGCGGTGAGACAAGGGTCTTAAGAACAATGTGTCGTTTAGACTAGCTTAGAAACAAGTTATTTCTAACTCATTGCTTACAATTTAACTGCACCAAATATTAAGTTTAAATGTAAACATGAATTAATATTTTCCTGATCTGAGTTACAAGAGTTTCTAAGATGTTGCATACAAGGACAGACAGAATCTGATCTCAAGATCCAGATTATTAAGATTATAATTTCATATCAATTTCTAAGGTAATGTTTTGAATTAATGAAACCATGGTCCTTCGAGATGGATTATCAATTGTTAAATATATATAGTAAAATCTGTTCAAACATCAGTCTGTTAATTTTATGAGCTAACATATCATTCAGATAACAATTACACATTTTGAACATCACTACAGATAGAGAGATTAAGTGGAAAAACAAATAAGGGTAGATAATTTAGTTCACTATGTATCAATATGATTATAAGTTATAGCTAGCGTTAAGTTAAGAACGAGTGAAATAATTACATTAAGATTAGCATAATTTAATATGAAAGTGGTACCGGATACAGACTGAAGATTATAATATATTAGTAGCAACATTTTTGTTGTACAGTATCTATTAAAAAAAGCCTATAAATTTTATTTATACAGACCGCACGCTTATTCTAAAGACATCTTGCAATATATTGTTACGGTGAAAAACATTTATTTATATAGCAAATGTTATGTAAAAAAGAGGCATTATATTCTATGCGATGTAATGATTCATTATTAAATACCATAGCCCGAGTGCATCGGTGGGCGAAAAAACTCGACATATCAAACCATGTACAGATTACAAAAAAAAGCTCTACATCTGTGTACAGTTTACAAAAATTCATATCGTTGTCTGTATATAACATGTGTAATATATAAAATTATATATGTGTATATACATAAATGCAGTATCATGTCCCATTTTGTAACACTCAAACCAAAACTTCTAACTGTTCACGCCCTTCAGTCACAGTTTTCTGATAAACGTGCTAGTTTTAATGTCCACATATCACACAGAATTTTTTTTGCAAATAAGAGACCCGTCATGGCGTGCCAATATTTATTGCACCGCCATGTCTGCAACATTTTCTAATCTGTCGAAATGATTCATATCATATCACTGTTTCAAATACAGTAATTAATATAACATTTGTATAACGCATATATAATTCATCTTCTAACTCTCAGGATGTTCAATTTAAAAAATGAACCGGATATTTCTCTATTCGGTTGGTAGTCGGTGTTAGGCTCGTTTAGCTGGCAACATTGTCCTCTAAGAACTCGACGTAGGTGAAAGGGAAATGGCCGACTTTTCCGTTGAGCTCACCCTCCCACTGGCCGTTGATGTTCATTTTCGTTACCTGAAAAGTAACATTATATTGAATATCAATAAATCAAGAAGATTACTAGCATTCGGCTTGGTAACGGAAAGATACTAAAAATGTTAACTCATGGTTCCTTAAATTGCTTTAGAATTCTCGTCGGGTCTCGTTGCTATTATTAATTACTGTATTAAATAATTACTGTAATTTTTTTTGTAAAATATATTATATAGTATAATGTTTTTTAATCTACAGTAGAAAGAAAGAAGAAACTAGTCGAGTTACCCCTCAAAAACAGTTGTAAACGTTACTGAGTATGCCTACAAGGGTGTTCCTATAAAAGATTATATACCAAATTTGTAACAGGAATAATTATACAGTAAAATATTTTTACTACATGTAATTGATAAAGCAGTATTATAACATCATAAAATCACTTATTATTCTGATTGTACGTTGGTAATTTAATAAACCTAATATCAGGTCTGTAATCCCTGAATAGGTAGGCTGAGGTGTATATGACTAACCCACATTTTACCAGTTACGGTAACGTCCCACCAAGGAAGAAGGAGTAAGGGTTATTCAATATATAAATAAATGCATGTGGGTACCTTGACGATGTCGCCCTCCTGCAGGCGCAGCGCGGTGCGGTCGTACGCGTTGGGCACGCGGCTCTGGCGCACGCGCGCCAGCGCCGGCAGCGCGCGCTGCGGCACAAACGAGAACTAATTACTATACAGTTCATTGTCTACATAAAATATATGACTACCCACTTGGTTCATATTAAACAAAGTATTACCCACATCGCAGTACAAATTTTCTAACCATCGGATTAAGAGGTTAGTTAAAAGAAATAGCAATATGATGTAACTATATATCATTACATCATCAGTCTGTTTCAGTCAACTGCTGTGCATAGTCCTTCTGTAGTAAAGGTTTTTATTTATATACCCCATGATGGGAAACAATGCTGGAGGCCGCAGAGTACAGCTTTTACAATGACTATGCTACTGCTCGTCGGCAGCCGCGATACAATAATGTTATAGTAATGCATAACAAAAGCTACAATTGTACAAAATAGTATTGGAGACAAAAATATAATACATATAATTTGTTAACAAAGGAAACCCACATATGTAATGATTGGTTTTGTAAGGGTTCTGAACTCACTTGCATGTTGGTCCGTTGCTGTTGATGTTTGTTGTTGGGCGGGCTGGGGGGGTCGCCCAGCTGGCTGAGCGCCTCCGAAGGAGGGTATGGCACTCCGGCCGGGTCCAGCAGCTGGAAAGCGAATAAAATTTAAAAAAAAAATTAGTATATATTGTAATTCAAACGTATTGTGTTTTATGGGTAAGTACAAGTATGTTATACTATGCAACGTAAGTTTTTCTTCATATTGTAAAACACCGAACATCTTATAAAAAGAGGAATGCACACTAGACCTTGCACCCGGGACCAGTTTGTGACCCAGACCAATGTCCTGTAAACTCCCAAACTGTTGAGCCAACACATTGAGTTAAGCCAGGATACATACATAACAATCATGTAAAAATTACATTATTGGATTTGCATATAATTAATTCCCAACTTGTATGCCCCGCATGGGGGTTATGGGTATAACCCCTCAAGGGAGGCTCTATGTCCAGGAAAGGACTGCAATAGCCTGATGATGTTATAATTATTTCATGTGGCATTTGTTCTTATACCCTCTGAACGTAGCACTCTAGTATGGATCCAATGTAACCATATCTATACATAGATAATTTAATGTATGGTGAAATATATGTTGGCATACCCTCTGCACATAGGGCACCGGTATGGAGCCAGTGTTGCCAGCGCAGTTCCTCGCCGTCCACCACTGCTCTTCGTCGCGGTTGATGACCATGAGGCGTTCGCCACGTCTGAATGGCAGGTCGTCTGCATCCTGCATACAAAATAACTCAATTAACTAACATATAACATACACATGTAGGGAATTATTTTTCCTTTATAATACATATATTAGATTGTAACATCACGTCTGTTATTCCCGAAGAGGTAGGCAGAGGAGTGTAGACACTCCCACAATTCACCAGTTACGTTTCCGTCCCATTATAGAATAGGTGGTGAGCCTATTGCC